>CAHIKZ030000035.1:842500-907500 GCA_903632075.3 Acanthosepion pharaonis | reverse complement strand
TGGCAGTTTTCCGGCCGTCCTCTTTGACTCTTCTGTTTCTATATGCAGAAGATGGCGTTATGTTTGCAGGGTAGTTGTTATTCTAAAGAGTACGTCCGATGATGATGATGATGATGATGATGATGATGATGATGATGATGATGATGATGATGATGATGATGATGATGATGATGATGATATCATGTTGGTTTGTATCTGCGTCACCATTTATGCTTTTCGAAATAATGATAATTCAGAAACTCAGTCGTCTCAGAAATTCAGACTGAAAAGCCTCTCTTTTGTTTACCTTTTAAGTAAAGTCAACATTTTGCAATTCTAACATCGAAATATGTAATTCTTTCTACGAGAGATTTACATGGAAGCGACGTTCTGTTTGTGAGTCTTATAAGGCAAAACGAGACGATAGTTTGTATCGATACTTAAAACGGCAATGATGTCGTTTTTCGACATTTATCAGGTGACAGTTAAAGACTATCATAATGTTAATGAATAATGTAATAAAAATAATTTTTAACACGAAAACAAAAAACAGACTTGGAACAGTGCTGTTTTTGCATTATCAACTGGCAGCTTAGTAGAAATTATGATATTAGGGAACAATTTAATTAAATCATTAACCTATAACGGGTATCCCTCCGTCTTTACTTGAAATGACCAAGGTGTCGTTTTGACACGTCTTATCAAATAACATTTTAGGTGTATTTATAATAATATTAAAGATTAATGTAATAAAGCAAATTTTCCATATAATATCTACATATTTTAGTATATAGATCAGACAAAATAGATACCGCGTACTTACACACACAGTATATATATATATATATATATATATATATATATATATATATATATATATATATATATATATATACTATAGGCCCCAAATTTCAGGGTACCCATTGGATTCCGAAGAATCTCCAAAAATTCAAAGTTGTCTGCATTTTTCAAAACTTATTTACGGCGCACATTTCGGACCAGAGGGACTATCATTTACTTGAAGGGTTTTATCATATATTCAATAATAATAATAATAATAATAACGAGAAGAAGAAGAAGAAGAAGAAGAAGAAGAATGATAATAATAACGAAATTAACCCATTACTGCCTGAAGTTTCCCCAAAATTATAGCTTTTAAAGCCTCATCTAACTTGCTAGCTAATGGTATTCTTAGAGCTGGCGGATTTTACATTTTAGGTAATCCCATCTCAAAAAATGTGAATACCATGCACTAATGAGTTAATAGCTTTAACAGCTTAGCTTAGTAGGAGTTAATTAAACCAAAGTGGTTATGAAACTTACTAATTATTAAATCCAGAGGGTGCCTTCTAAACTTTTTTCTATAGTGTATATATATATATATATATATATATATATATATATATATATATATATATATATATATATATATATATATACGTACGTACGTACAGACAGACAGACAGACAGAAAAGAGAAATTAGATAGAATTTCCTTGCCAGGTATATATTCTTATTTCTTCTTTCGAGTGTTTATCATTTATCAGCTTTTCACAGAATCGTAAAAATAGTTTTAGTTTTATTTATCGAAGCTCACACACTATATGGCTATTCCATTTCTCTGTCTATTGCTGAGTGAATATGATTGCAATATCTATAATTTAAATGCATAGCAAGATATTTTATCATAGAAATTAAATATTTTTACTTAGAAATGCATTGAAAACCAGAAGAATGTAGCAATGCGTTTACATTCTATATCTAATATCATTGGGCACCTCGAGGTGGTGTAATGGTTAGCGAGCTTGTCTTGCTAGAATAATTACGACTGATTAGTGAGTTCGATCCTCACTGGGCGTCTTATACTTTTGTCCTTGTGCCGCATCTGAGCTACGCTTGGAAAATCACTTTATCTGATAACCTTTTTCTGTCCGTTACTCTTTAATTCTTTATTGTCAATCTTCTTCTTCTTAATTTTCTATACTTTTCTATATTAAAACAGTTCAAAACCTGTTTTTACGAGGAAATGCTTAAATGTTCTGCGCCCACCAAGAAGGAATTCTTAAAATATCCAATTCTTGGTCATTTGGTTAGATTTGGGAAAATCAGTCAAGCTGAGGTTTTTTTTAGCTCCATCTTGTACGAAACAACGATTAGTGATAGTAATTTTCCTTTTACTGTCATCGTTGTTACCTAAGCCTGTTTCATGATCCGTATATATTTGGAATGCTCCAAGTATTGTTTTCGACATTTGTAATTATCAAGTGAAAACGTTGTATGAATTATGATTTGTGAATCGGCTTTTGCCAGAAAGTTTTTTTAGTCGTCAGCAAGCCACACTCAGACTACCATTAAAATTGCTTGAGACCCTATAAGCAGAAGCGATGGTTATTGGGTTTGTATGTAATCTCTGTGCTAAAATATACAGATCTACTTGTTTTTGTTTTGTTTATAAGTCTGTTCCTATCACTTTCTCAATAAATCGATATTATAGAAAATTACAAAAGATCTCTAAAATAAATATCAAAGAAAACTTTTTATAGAATAATGTAATCAAAGTTTTCATGCTACATTATAGAACAATAGACAACATGCACGAATAAAAGAAGTTTTCCTGTATATCTGTAGCTAATAAATCTTGTTAATAATCGCATTTATTATTACTCTTCAACTTTCGAGTATTTATAATCTATTAGTTTTTCATAGAATTGGCAAGTGGTGATAATTGCCTTTATTGTAAATGATTAATAAGCACGCAAAGAAAACGGGAATTATTCAGCCATATGAGGCATTAGGGCTCAATCACTTCATCAACAATTTCAGATTGTAATTATCCAAGTGTAACTACTTACATGAGATCCATGTATCATTCTATTTTGAAATCTCGATCGTTACCATAACAATGCTTTATTGAATTTAGTATATTGATTAATGTTTGCTAAGCTAACCTAAGCCTGGCCCAAGGATATATGTATAAGCACTCAGTGAGTATCAAACTCGATAGTTTGAGATACTAAGCTAAACATTATTCTATGGAATGGTATGCAATTAATCCACTTAATTATTTATTAAAATGTTATTTTATGCTATTAGTCAGTGGTGACCATGTTACAAATCACTGATAGTTCGTGATAGAACTTTAAAATGGTTTAAGAATTAATTAAGACCATTTTAAAGTTCTATCACGAACTATCAGTGATTTGCAAGACATTCTACAGTAACATTTGAAACGAGAAGGAAATGGATTGTCCAAAGTTTCATAGAACACAGTTTAAATGTTATATTAAATAATTTAAAAAATTTAATGAGCAGAATGGGTAACTCAAAGATGTTACACACACACAAAGACACACACACACACACACACACACACACATATACATATATATATATGTGCGTGTGTGTTTGTAAATATTTTCAGAAATATTTGACAGTTGAATTTCTAAAAGAAAATAGATCGGACAAAGTCTTTCGTGTGATTGTTTAACCATACGTTTATAGAAATCAGTTTATATAGGTGAAAAGTCACATAAAACAAATTTTTATAGTTACACAGATTTTAATAATCAGAAAACAAAATGGGTAACTCAAAAGATAAATATATATATATATATATATATATATATATATATATATATATATATATAGTATAATCAATTTTAAATCATCTTATTTCAAATGCATGCCTCTGTTTGGTCGTCGCAAAGTCCAAATTATATACAAAAAACCCTCGAATCCGCTATTAATTTTATTTTTATTATTGTTATTTTATACAAACTCTCTCGACATTCATTTCATTTTTTCTCTTAGTAATAAGATATAAAGTATATATGTATATTGTATTCGAAAATATATGAAAATGAGTTATTGTTTTGGAGAAATAAGTAGTTTGATTTAAAATTTTTAAAAAAATTTAAATGAATTTTTTACGCTCTTTCAAAGTTATCTTCTGATGAAATAAATAATGTCGCATCATTAAATTGATAAAGGGTTTCTATAAACAATCAATTCCAAATCATTAGAATAAATTTGTATAACGCACAAATATAGTCAAACTCATGAATAATTAGAAATAGCTTAAATATATATATATATATATAAATATATATATATATATATATATATATATATATATATATATATATAGATAGATGATATATAGATATATATATATATGCATTCCAACACTTGCATTTTTTTATTTTAATTGATTTTGGTGACACTGTTGTCTAAAATATTTCATTTCTTCCTTGAATTCCATTTGTTTTCCCTTTGTTGTGCTCTTTCTAACACTTTCACATTTTTTTTTGTTTTCTGGCAAGATGCTGATATTTGTGGATCTTTGTTTACTTTAATTTCACTCGCTGATATGTTAGAAAGACAACAGTCCTTATTTGACATATCTTCTTTTCTTCGTTCACGATGATTAGATCTGGTCTTCGTACCTGCTAAACACTATATCAGTTATAAGTCACAGTAATGATTCTTGTTTCATGTTTTGTAAATTTCCCAAGCCTTTATTTTTCTTAGTATTAATTGCCCACCATCAGCAAAAACACAAACACAATAGAGCATATTTTGTACTGTGTATTTGTAGTATTCCATTCTTTTTCAGTTCTTCTCCCCTCCCCAGTTATGGTTAAATAGCAGGACAAACCGGGTTCTATAGCCTTGGCTGGCAACTGGTCTACCGCAGAAAGAAATGGCATCTGCCTCGTCAGTCTGTTATCAAAAGATACATGATCACCTAAGCGTGTATCTCTATGGCACATAACTGACTGGCTGAATGAATACTATATTCACTGAGCTCACCATACATGTGGCCTTGTGACAAATTAAGCTAATCTTATTAAATACTTATATCAGTAGCTGGCAGATATTTAAACCTAGAGAGTCTGGCTTTTTTACAACGAATGGCTGAAAACGCAGATCTACTACGTTAAGTCATTACTGTAAATATATGCTTTCAAATCGTTAAGGTATCGATGTTTGACACCTATGACCATTCTCGCAATACCTACGAAATTTAATGCATATTTGTAACTTCAGATAGTGACAGAACAGTACGCAAAATAAGATGTTACCGAAATCTGGCTTATATCGTGTCGAAAGGTTTTACTGTTTGTATCTTTCTATTATTTTCAACAATTCAATTACTTTTTATCGCCGCCAAGAATGATATGCTGGCCGTTGAGAAAGAAGTTGTTGTTGAGATGGAAGCCATGTTGCTTTATTTCTTAAATTTGTGAAGGAGAGATAACGCTGTAAGAACTCTTGAAGAATTTCTAAATCGAATCAAGCATTACTTTCAGGAATTTTGACTACGTGCTTCAAGATATTTCTTTCAAAGACTAGCCGATTCAATTACAAACTGATGGGGCAGATTAACTCTGCATTTTGATCGGTGTCCTTAAAGGCTGTCTTAGCCTTAGTTAGACGAATGGAAGTTGTAAGAAGATGCAGATAGAAAATAAGGAAGAGATAATTAGAATGAGATTCTTTGTATGCCTATTTGAAATTTCAAAGGTCTTTCTTGAACAGATTCAGTGGCTAACGATAAAGCATTTATCAGAGGTAGATAGAAATGAAAACGATTGGCTAAAATTTGTTCAAATACAAATAACGAATGAAATTCGTATACAGGGTGTATGAAAAACTAAATTGATGGTAAAATCAAACTTAATAACATTTACAAAAGTAAGTATATATAGGAGTATTTTGTTAGTAATACTTGAACAATATATATTATTTTTATTATTTACTAATATATATATATATATATATATATATATATATATATATATATATATATATATATATATATATATATTTATGAAAAAAATGACAATAGGAAAACTGTTAATTGCTGACGCGTTTCGTCCAATGTGGACTTCATCAAAGCAAAATACGAAAATGAAATTAAATGAACAAAGTAACTAATAAAAAAAAAAACAGAATGTACTTAGCAACTGGAATGTAGAGAAACGCTATTTTCATATTTTTTAACTGAAAAATAACGTCAGAGATTATCACGTGTGGAGAATATTGTCATTATATCTGTGTTGATGTATTCAGCCATTTTCTTTCGATTTTATGAATCTGTTGTGCATATTACCAGTTTTCCTATTGTCATTTTTATTCATAAATATTGTCTTCTACCGATTAAATCGGAGAAATTTTCATATATATATATATATATATATATATATATATATATATATATATTAGCAAATTGCCCAATTGTTAGATTAAGTTTGAACTGTTGTATCTTAGAGATGATTAAAGATAACTTACTAGAATTTTTCGAGGTTTTTATAGTACCGTTGGACTCTACATTGAGAAATAAGAATGTATAATTACTCTCCAAGCTTAACACAAGAGTCGTGATGAAATCGATCATGAACGAAAATGACATGTTATGATTAATTAATCATAGCTAAGGATCGGAAGCTCATGAACGAGTGAAATAAAATTTATATATATATATATAAATTCAAGGTCATTTTTCAACATATTCAAGGTGATCTTCATCCTCTTTAACTTTCTAATTTTCTGTTCTGTAGTAACAAGGTGTCTCAGAAGTTTCACGTACGATTTCATTGTTAAGTATTTTCACTACTCTTTGGATTGCCATAGCTGAAACTCCTTTCTCACGTGCCAAACGTCTTATGGATTGAGTTGGATCTTTTCTATTGTTCTCTTTAGCTCTAAGTTGAAATGATAATCCCTCTTTCTGTTGTGATCTCATGATCCAGTTTTCCTCTCTACTGTTCCCTCTTTTTTAAACTTATTTACCGTTCTCTGGATGGTTCTTGAATGGAATTGGAGATTGAAGCCAGAGTATGAATGTTGGTACCATTACTGAAGACCAGAATGATCTTTTTCTTCTCACCATTGCTCATTTGGGACGAGAGTGGGGCTGACAAAAACTATTTTAACTTGTTTTCTTTCTAGCTGAATGACTCAAAGTGTTTTCCAGTGATTCTGAAGATAAATAGTGTCAAGATGGTTAAACATCGTATCTAAAATCCTTGGAAAAAGAAAGTCAGTTAGTTTTGTGGTTTTTTTAAGATATTAAACATTTTGTGGAATAGAAAATTATGCTGTTACACGATTTGCACAAATTTTGCTGTTACATTCAATACACACACACACACACACACACACACACACACACACATACATATATATATATATATATATATATATATATATATATATATTAATCAATCCATTTTTAATCAATTCGTTACAATTCATTTATTTTTCCTATCAGGAAATGGACTGCGCCGCCAACTTGCCAATAGGATATAAATATTGACGTAATACTAGGGTTATTTTTTTTTAATTTGTACCTGACGATAAAACGACATTAAACGGGGAAGAACATGACCTGATAATAGCACAGCCATATCTGTAAGAATTCATTTTTTGTTTGTAGACAAAGTTTCTCTTTTAAGAAACAGAAAAATAACTGTTTGTAGGTTAATCTGTTAAAGAATATAACAATATAAATAAATATAAGGAAATTGAAAAAAACGTGGCACTTTTAACCTACTGTTTTACCTATAATGATTGCAGACATGGGTACGATAAAGGACATTAACGTAAACCCTGGCAAGCCCTGTTCACAAGAGATTTTTAAAAATTGCACTTTGTGGAACTTCACATCCATATAGGATAGTATTATTATTGTAAAGAAAATATAAATATTTTATTTGTTATATGTATTCTGTTTACACCAGAATTTGTGTAAACAGAAGACATATATTTTCTATTTAATGTGATTGGATTGTGATTGGACTAAACTGGAAGCAAAAGATGATGATGATGATGATGATAATAATAATAATAAGAAGAAACCTGTGCAAGAATGGGGAAAATATAACCAAGAATAATGTTAAGCAAGCTCTAAAAAAATCGCAAAAATGGAAATCTCCAGGAAATGACAAGGTACAAAAATTCCTAAAACTACTGCACAAACTTTATCAACGCTAATTAATAACCCCAATGAGATTCCAGAATAGATAACTAAAGGTATTACATATTCCTACCAAAAATGGGTGAAAAAATTATAGTTCAGTAACATGTTTCTTCATCACATATAAATTGATCACGTCTCTCCTGACGAACTGTACTTACTCTTTTCTCGATGAAAACAACATTCATCTTCTGTAATAGAAGGGGTGTCGAAGAGGTTCATATAGTTGCAAAGATCAACTGCTAATAAATAAAATGATTCTGAAAACATGCAGGAAAACGGTAGAAATCTCAGCACAGATTGAATAGATTACCGTAATGCATTTGATAGTATGCCACACCCTTGAATCCTTAAAGCTTAGAAAATGTACAAAATCTCATCGGTGATAGTAAATTTCCTTAAATATAGCACGAAACAGTGGAAAACCACATTATACTTAAATCACATCAAAGGTACTAACACTTCCACTTGTTTGAATATTTGACGAGGATCTTTCAAGAAAACTGCCTGTCGCCATTTCAAATTCTGTTTGTCCTTAATGCCCTTTCGCATGAACTAAAAAGTAATTACTACGGATACAAAGTAAAAAAAAGAAAGCGTTTAATCACCTATTCTACATGAATGATATCAAACTATTTGCCAAATATGACAATGAATTAAAAGGTATCCTCAATATTTAAAATGTTTCAGTGATGACACCGGTATGGATTTCGGATTAGATAAATGTGCAAATGTAACATTCAAGAATTACAGAAACACACTCAATAGATCTAGATTTTGTCACAAAGATTAACTGAAACTGAAACAAGAAGAAGCCTATAAATGCCTAGGATTCAGCGAAGGAGATGGAATACAACACATCCAAATGAAGAAGAAAGTAAGGAAAGAGTATCACTGTGGCGTCTGGTCACAAAGCAGAATATCAGCCATAAACACTTTGGATGCCTCTGTGGTACAATATAATTTCAACATTCCTAACTGAACCGCAGCAAACATTAAGCGAATGAATGCCAAAACGAGAAAGCTTTTCACTTACCACTCCATGCATAATCCTAAGGTTGAGTTTGACTGTTTGTATGTGCCCAGATCCGAAGAAGGCAGAGGATTAGTTCAACTAGAACTGCCTTACAAACCTACAACTATTGGTCTTCAAAGATACCCGGAAACTATTGAAGACTGGTTGATGATCTGTGTCAAAGACCATAAGAGAAATAAGAAATTTTATTCAGTAAAAAAGAAAGCCAACAAATTCAAAAAAGAAATTTCAACTGGGTAAATAAGTGCAAATAAACCATAATACACTTACTGCAGCGGCATAAACCTAAAAAGGAAAGCAAATGCAATGTACGAAATGCAGAAAGGATGGCAAGATAAGCCTCTTCATAACCAATACTCTCCCCGTATCAAAAAGACTAATGTAGACACACCTCGTACCCATCGTACGTAATGTAGGGTTAAAAGCTGAAACCAATGGTTATATTCTTGCTGCACAGGACCAATACTTGCTAACTAGATAATTACCAAGCACACAAACTAAAAAATTGTGTTGACTCCAAATGCAGATTCTGTGGTAAATATCCAGATACAATTGACCATCTTGTATCAGGTCGAACAATGTTAGGATCAACTGAATATAAAACTCAGCATGATAGAGGGGGGCAATACCTGTACTGGAAAATATGCCACGTTTACGGAAACTGGTAGGAAACTGCAAGAAACAGGTATGAACATTACTCAGACCCGGTTGCAGAGATAGGACCTGTAACAATTTTATGGGATTTTACAATAAACAGAGAGAACAATAAAAGCTAATCACCCAGACATCGCGATCAAAGCACACAAAAGCAGAATGTACTTTCTTATTGACAAGGCACTCTGTGCAGATTGTAATATATTGTTGAAGATCTTCAAAGAATTATCAAAATACAAGGATCATGAAGTGGAAATCTCAAAATGTGTCACATGAGAACATCAATAATTCCAGTTGTATTTGGAGCACGCGGGTTGATTGGAAAAGGGTCCGATAGACTCTTTAAAAGAATTCCTGGTAGCCCATGTCTTTAAGAAATACAAAACATTGTACTCACAAGTACAGCTCACACATTACAAAGAAATTTATCTATGTAAAATGTGTCTAATCTTTGTTTTTTTTTTGTTTGTTTTTCTATTTTTTTTTTTTTTTTATAAAAATGATCATGAAGCCATTTCTGACCTTAGATCTCTGGTTGGGACCCGGAAGGAAATGTGTATACAACAGAAATCAAAACAAATAATAATAATAATAATAATAATAATAATAATAATAAAGTTGAAGGTAACTGAAAAATATACTTGTCGATAATTGGTAATCGATTAACAAAGAATAATTATTGATGTTTATTTACGTCATTCTATGGAGAATGAGGCGAATAACAAGAACTTTTTCTTTAGTGAATGTTACGCGATTCTTATAGGCTCTTTATTAAAGAACTTCAAGGCTTTCATTCAAGAGATGCATTTCAAATACCATCCAGTTTGCGTTTCCCTGATCCACATATAAACTCCAGCATATTACTTGCGTATCAGTATTATTCAGTCCTTTCTACTGTCCAATGTTACGTAGCAGACAGAAGAAAGTATATTATTAAGTCTTATCTAGTACTTCTAAATTGGTTTTGTTATACCCAAAAAACCTTAAGAATCAATGATTCTTCTAGATTTTCAAAGACCACGCTCACGTCACACACTGTAGCCTGGGAGATATGTAATCATACATAATGACTGACAATTCCTTTCCGAGTATGCTAATTTGTTAGGGAGGTAAGCCGACCCCTCTTGCGGACGCATGCTCAGGCACGTTTTTATTTGTTCAACACGCACAGAACCAATTTGTGACTTATACTGCAAACATATTAAGCGGAGTTACAGTTTATGGGAGAGAGTGCATTATCTGACGTAATCGGCAGTTTGAATGGGGTCAGTACACACAAATCCACGGTCACGATTTGTGACACCATGCCAGCAAGACTATCGACGAACTATTCTCTCTACCCAAATTCACACACAAGGCTTGGGTCAACCCGTGGTATGATTTTCCGACACCTTCCAACGGTGCCGCACGCTGGAATCATATCCGCAGGTCGATAGCATCAATAACTAATCAAACTCGGGTCTTATGGTTAGAAAGAGAACGTTCAAAGCATTCGGTTACACGCCCCATAATCATATATATTTTTGCTGTTTTGTTTTTTTAAGATAGTCTTATACTTGTAAAATATGTAGCGGAAGATCGAACGAATAAGCAAAATAATACTTCGGTGACACTCGCTAATATTTAACGGGTTTCTACAGAGATTTCCGATTTAAAAATTAAAGTTTATATTTTGATTTGTACGTTTTTTTTTCTTATTCCTTTATTAGATTGTTTTTCCTTTTCTTTTTTTTTTCTTGAAGTAAAATATATGATAAAATCATTGGCAATTTTTTTTATACTAAAAAGCCAAGAAAATGAAAAGATGCACTTTTTGAGATATTTTAACTTTCCTGCTTATTATTAGTTTTTGAAGTATTCTGAAGCTTCGGTAGGATAATGTTTTTACAGAAACCTCTTAAGATCAAGATCCACTAATCTCAGCAGTTTTAATTAAGATTTGAAGGCTGGCGGAGATATTTAATTTAGTTTTATTTTAATTGGCGTCTGTTGTCCTGCTTGAGTTGTTCATACGATGTCGTAGAATTTGTGTGACTTCGACAGTCATGAAATTTGAACTTCAGTTTAACATGGGTTCGAACACTTGTGAATGATTCAACTGGTTTGTTCTTGGCGCATACAATGCCAAAATGTGTGCGTTTTGCGCATGTCCATACGTGTGTAGGCATATGTTTGCTATGGAGATTCAAGAATCTGTATTTCAGGCAGCACCTCCTCATTACACTAATCATAGCTTCACCCTGATGTCTGTAGCAAATTCCGAGGAAGCGGGGCAATTCATTCAAGACTTAATTTTAAAATGAGTTATTGGCTATATTAAGTGAATGAACGGGTAATTCACACTCACTAAAGCGCTGACCTTCTGTCACGCGCTATTGTGGGAAAGCAAATGCAGAGACAAAGAATGTACATCATTGTTTTACAATAATTCACGCAATACAAGGCCCAAGAGCCACTAAAAGTAGAGGGTTACTAAATGAGGCGTGTGGTATGAAGGTAAGAGGAGGAATCAGGAAGTAAAGATTACAAGGATATAGAGGATAGATAACGATTGACGCTAGGTTAGGATTGTAATGTCTAGGAAAGCACTCACGCGGGAATCCGCTGTAGAAGTTTTATGAGTGGAACGCCCTTCTTGTCAAATGAATACATAGGGAATGACAGTGATTCACGACTGCTGACGTGACAATGAGCGACTTGATCGTAAAAGTCTAAGTTGGTGGCACTAAAGAATGGAGTTCTTCTGAATATTTGTCATGCAAGTAGCGTTAGGCTTGCGGCGTTACGTTTGGAGTCAGGAGTAGTATCAGGGGCACAAACTGATGTCTGCGGTATATACCAAGGAAAATATTTTTATATCCACTCGCATAAAATAAACCATTTCATGTATTGCGTGTATATATTGTTAAATAAATGTTTCATGTATTCGTTTGAGTGTATACAAAAATATATGAAAAAAGAGATTATATATTATATTGGGATTGTAGATTTTACAAGAATACTAGTGTAATAAATAAAAGGCAAATTTCATACCGCTTAATCGGGGTGTAGTGAGGAGGTTGATCTGCTGGCCTTAGAAACATGCATATCTGATTACTGTCGAATAAATTCATTTTTTATTGTAATCTTCATCAATATAAGACCCAAGTGTAACTCAAGGTAGAGGGTTGCTGTGTGATGTTTTACGAGCTTAAGAAAAGACGATAAGTGCAGTTCATTGTGCTATGCAGGACAGATAAGGTTTAACCTTAGAGATGAAGTGGTCAAGATTATAGTAATTGGGAAAACATCCTACCGGGAGTCTGTTCCACAAAGGGACAGTTCTTGGGTCGAATCGAACTTATGTCTTACTAATGGAATACGAAGGGAAATTTGGATGGTTTTAGAGTTGTGTACGTGGCACGGCGGGGTCCCAGTTGTAGAGGTCACGAATTGTGGGACTAAGGAATGTAGCTCATCAGAACAGATACCATGGAAATATTGATAGAGAAGTGAGAGGCTCGCAACGTTTCATTTTTGAGAAAGCGGTTTTATAGTTGGTAAATAATCACTCACAAGGCTGCGTAGACACTTTTTAACTATATCAAGATATGCAAGTGAGGACCGGGCAACCCCAGCCTTGATATGACAGCAATAATCCATTTTTTTTCTAATTTATCTCTTATAAAGTTAGTGTATACCAAGAGAATCAGATCAACCATTATTATTATTATCAGTTTGTGGACTAGATGTTCACGTGACATTCAGTTTATTAAAAAGCAGTTTGTTATACTAATAGCGTAAGAGGGTATAAACTGACATATGGAGCTTAGTTTAGTCTAGGCTATTTTATAACCCCGGGTATGAAGTAAGCTAGCTCCTCATGGGGCGTTCTGGACAAGGCTAAACTATACTGGGACACAAAGTTAGGATGCTTGTCTCCGTTGATAGTTGCATTTTTTTTTTAAGCGTTTCACCCCAAGCAAGGCGGGAAGCCACTAGGACGCAAGGGGTCACAGAAAATTTAGAACAAGATCAGATAGGAGTGATAGAAGAAAGGATGAGGAGAAGGGTAGTGGATAGATCAAGGCAACTGGAGATATCGATTGACATTACATTTGAATAGCTGGAGATTATAGCTCTCAGGGAAACTAGAATAGGGAAGGGAGTTCCACAGGCGAGAGATGCGAGACATGAAGCTATTGGAGTAGAAGAGATGGCTACATTTAATAGTTTCGACAGTGAAAGGGTGAGAGCAGGATGCTAGCCTCGTCTGGCGCTTGAACTCATGAAGTCTGGGAACCAGCGAATGCAGCTCCTCGGAGCAATTGCCATGAAAGTATTTGTAAAACAGACAGAAAGAGGCGACGGCGCGTCTGTGAGAAAGTGTCTGTAGACGAGATGCTAGATCAGGGACAATTATATTGCATATTCGCCTCTGGAGCCTATCAAGAACCCCGAGGCAACCAGAAGGGGCTCCAGTTATTCAAATTAAGGAGTGACCAAGACTAGCAACTGCTAGCCGAAATATTTCCATAAAAAATAAATTATTTATTGGAATTAATTTATGAATTTTTTTCTTTTAATTATACTCGGACATGTTTTAGGAGGTGGTAAATCTGGGTTGCTACACTGAATCCAGACATAATTTTTTTTTCATTTTGGTTTCTCACAATAAATGCATTTCTCTTTATCAATGTTTCTCTTACCTAAAAATTCAGGTTTTCAAAATGAGATAAAAAAAAACATTGACCAATGTGCCTTTCCTTAAATACATTTGAAACTTGTTCTCCCAGCTTTAAAATTTTTCCTATGTCTTATAAAGGATGTACTACACAGCCAATAAAAAGCTGAGTAATCTTTTAAAAGACTTCTAGTACAGCCTTAACATAGCGAATGACGTTCACATCATCTCTATATGTATATCTTTGAAGGTATGCACGTATATGTCTGGTTGTCAGCGAATGTTTCTCTTCGGCCATTAATTCATCTAAATGTAACATTGAATGTCAGCAAGAAACTCTTGAAGACCTTAATGAATTCAATTCTGATTCGTTTTCTTACTACACCCGAAAAAATCAGAAACATCTCAAACACGGTTTTTCTGCAGGGAGATTTTCGATTCAATAACAGATTATTTTTTTCTGTAAAGAACGACGACTGCTTATTCCTGACACCGTTTATGAGGCAACTTAAGTCGTTGTAGGTCTTTTATTATTCTTTCTTTATGGTAACACCAATCTTTATATGAAGGAGAAATCATGCATTTCTTTGAAGTAAATTCTCCTCTTGCATATCTAAATAGTTTTATACTTAGCTGCTATTAGCTTGAGTAAAATCTTATAGATTGTGATCACAGTGGTTTATAATATAAACAGGTTATATAAATTAGAACATAAACAGGTTTGTCGGCGTAATACTTTGATGCGTTGCCGAAGTGTTAAAAATCACAACTCATTGCTTTATTGCTAATAGCCTTCGCTTTATACGGACGCAAAATGAAAAGAGAAAGTAACGTCGAACAAAGGGAGCAGTTTCCTTATTTATCCAAATCATCTGAATTGAACAAAGCAAAAACTTTCTTTATGTTTTGCAGTTACGTCAGTCATGATCCTCTTTGACACCCTTTCGTCACGCCGTGTTGTTGAATATATTAGAGTTGCTCAAAACAAGGTCGCTGGGAATCGATTCGTTTTAAATGGGCTGAGGTTAAACTGTCAAGCCCTAATCAAAAATAATCGGCTAAATTCTCAATACTGTAGCTTTGCATATTAAAGCTTTGTAAATAGCTATTAAATTAAAGACACCTGACGTAAAATGTTAGTTTTTAAGCTAAGCTAGGTACCTCCACGAAATCGCTAAAGAAAGAGCATAGCTTGATGAAAAAGACGCCAACCTTGCCGAAAACAAAATTTTATTGTCTAAATGCTTATGTTATTATTAAGAGGAAAGACCAAAGTTTTTTTTAATTATTTTTAAAAATTTTCCTTCTTTTTAGAACATTCTAAATTTTGATTAAAAAAACCTTTTTTCTATTTGTATCAGCGGAACTAGTAAATAACATAGACAATTTTAGCAGGTTTTTTTGGTATGACACATTAATTTGAAAAATCGTTCAAAAATAGAAATAATTATCGGATGTTAATGAAACTTTCAGGAACTATTCACAGATGATCGAAATTATTATAAATATGTTTTTTTATGAAAGTCATGGTAGAAATATATTTTTAAATATTTATTACCCCCCCATAACTAATTTTATGAAAACGCTAGAAATTCGATCGCATCGGTTTTAGTGATTTCAGTAATTAAAAGCACAGGGCTTTGAGGAATGCAAATCATGCTTTTTTTTGTTTTAATTGATACGCAGTACCTGAAAATCAGCTCTGAATTGTAACATATAAAAAACTCAATAAAACAAAGATATTATTAAATTTCAAATGCTTTTATTTGCTTTTTAGTTGTTTTTATGAATATGGACAATATTTTCTGAAAGCAAAAAAATTTTTTCGATGAAAAATGAATTTTTAATACAATTATTTATTATTTCATTAATTATAATAGATTTTACATTTAAGTTGTTAAAATATTATAAAATTAGTTAAAAAGCCGCATCGGCTTTCATAAGTGTCCTTATGAGATAGATCTTTTTTTAGCGCGTTGTAAATTGTATCATTTTGACTAATCAGAAGATCCCCAGTAATTAAGAAATGTAATTTTGTGCTTATAATCGAGCTGTAATTATAAAATACGGAAGACCAACCAGAATATAATTAAGTTGCGTTATTTGAGTTAAGCATTGTTCTCCGCTGTTAAGGCCTTTACTTTTGCGAAACACGTGTGGAGAAGTTAATTTGATTTTCAATTTCAACTGAGAAGGGTACCTACAAGTATCAGTATCATCTTATGAAATTTATATGATCTTATTTTTATATTAATCTCAGTTACGACATTTTTCCATAAATGAAATATCAAAATTAATAATAAAATGAATGCAAATACAAATAACAGTAGAATGTAATAAATGTACATAAAATTATAGTATTTTATGTACAATTCTGATAAAATTTCATAAGAAAGGTACCTATAAATTAATTAGATACCTTTCTTAAGCAATATGAAATTTAATGTCACTCTTAACAGTTTTATTTTAATTTCTTTACAATATATTTCCCATAAAGCATCATAAACGTAAAGGTGAAAGCTAAGTACAAAAAAAAAAAAATTAGACCGCTGAAAGTTTTCGTTAAAAATAACGGGGTAAATAATTTGTTCACGTAAATGTAAATTATTTCACTTTTCTCCTTCCGTAGAACAAATTAGTCTCATGGAATTCGTAAATATATCATTCATCACATGTCAAGAGACGCGAAAGTTTATGACCTGCTTTGATTTATTTTCAAATTACATCTTTTTGGCACAAAAGCTAAGTTAAGTTTGGTTCAAATTTCAAATCTCGTGGAGGTACCTAAGCTAAGCTCATCATTCCGTCCGATCTTCAGTAAAGTCCTATTTCTGAGAAAGTTTGCCAGACGAAACCAAGTTTAGAAAAGAACTCTAAAATTGAGTGCCATAGAACGACGCTTACGAACTTAGTCACACAACACTTGACGATTAACTTTGGTTCTGACTGAGGTCTCCATTGTCGCATCCTTGTGCCAGACTAAGCTCAGCCTAGTAAAAATCCCTTGCATTGGATTTTTATAGTGATTTACTTATTTCATAAGTCAACAATGGCAGCTCTCACAGTGTTTGTTCAATATTGATTTGTCGGGTCGATTCGGTAATCTTTGTTGATTAGAGTTGACTTTCTGATCATCTTTTTTGAAAAACTCTTGAAAGACTCTCTAATAAACTAATCGAAGACCGGAGACAGACTTTGTAGAACCCAACCGTGCGAAAGGATTTCATTGTAAGTCTGTTTGAAGAGGCTTTCGTGCCGATCAAATCTCGAAAATATTGACGTTGTTAATTGTAGATAGAAACAGATTGTCCTGGTCATGTGGCTGGATGCAGAGTAATCAAATCTCATAGACGACGATGCTTCCGGGTCTTGTCAAGGTTGAAAATGGGTGTAACGACATTTTACATTTATTACTGTCAGGCGGTAGTCATAGGTGAATGGTTTGCTCAACTACCTACTCTTTACCCTGTCAACTAGTGTGTCGTACCAGAGACAAAATACTTTAATATATCTACAATAATATTTATTTAAAGACATTGATAGATCTGAGAGAGAGAGAGAGAGAGAGAGAGAGAGAGAGAGAGAGAGAGAAGTGTTTTAACCGTTCGTCTATAAGCCAAATTGATAGTTCTTCTTCTTCTTCTTCTTCTTCTTCTTCTTCTTCTTCTTCTATGTGTCATGTCTCTTCAGGACGTTGGTGATCATGGCTCTCCACAATTTCTTCTCCTTTGTAACGTTTAATAAATTTTTTCTTTGTTATTTCTCCTAAACCTTGATCTGCCACCAAATTACTCAAGCTTGCTAGGTAGGTTATGTGTTGTTTTTTTTTTCCCTCTTGCCCTCAATGTTCTGTTTGAGTATCAAATTTCCCAAGCCCTCATTAGGTGCCCTAGAAATTTCAAAGGTCTCATCCTAATGTTAAATATAAGTGTCATTTTGTTTCCATTTTCTCTAGAACATCCTCGTTGCTCGCATGTTCCGTCCATGGTATTCTCAGCATCCTTCTATAGAGCCGCATTATTGTTGCTTCAAGTCTCTTCTTCTTCTGTGAGGATATTGCCCAGCATTCACTGCCATACAGGATGACTGATATTACATAACATTTCAGTATTTTTTTCTTTGTTTTTAACGACATTTTTCTGTTTCTCAATACTTTCTATTTGTTTTGTTTTTTTTAAATCTAAGATTTTTTTTTATCTTTCTCACTTTGTCCTATATTGCATATGAGTCATTTAATGGTTAAAATCTATTTTCATTTTTTAATGAATACCAATTCATATCGAATGTCCTTACAACTGAGAACTCCAAAATTGAAGCCATCTGAAAAGGAATGACTGTAACGCTCTTCAGTATTAAATCTACAGTCACTGATGTTCTGAATGTTAGTACAGCATTAACAAGGCAACCTTCAGTTTCCTAGCGTGGATTTCTAAATCTAATCCCATAATTAGAACAGACAGAATGTAAAAAGCCAAAGAATTCATAGGCAGTAAACACTGATTTCAATTTGATAAATGTAGAATGTAAAATAGCCATTATGTTAGGAGATTTTAGTCAAAAACAAATCGTTTAAAACCTGTGTCCACTTCTTTCAATAAGCAATTTATTTCGATTATCACTTCTTTTTTATTTTCTTCTTCTTTTCTTCTTCTTCTTTTTATTATTATTATTTTTTTTTCTTAATACATAATTTTATTGTCTTTTTATATTTCGTTAATCAAGGTTTTAAGTTATATTTTTTCTGCCATTATTCCTAAAAGCTATTTTCCTAAAAGCCAAAAATTGATTAAATATTTTGGGTGGTGATGACGGGGGATAGGAAAATAATTCCCGGCATATATAATTTGTTGATGGGCGATTCGAATGAATACAAAAGGGAGTTGTCTTTACAAGGCGGCAAAGGGAAAACGGTTTCGAGACTAATCATAAATTTAAATGACTAAATCTCCTGAGAAGATTCAGAACAATTCTCCTGTTCGATGTCATCGCATGTGTAAAATTATTTCCGTTCACATACTATATAAAATTTATTTCGATATTTGGAACGAAAGACGTGTTCACGTGAAGATTTTAAAGAAAAACACTTAATGCATTATGAATTAAGCAAGCTAAAAAAAAAGGCACCAGTAACTTGGATGGCTGAATCTTAGCTCTGTTCTAAATTCAGCGTTGAATTTTTTCATTATTAATATATATATATATATATATATATATATATATATATATGTGTGTGTGTGTGTGTGTGTGTGTGTGTGTGTGTATACAGTGGGTAGCAAAAGTATTTAACACATTGTTTTTTCTTATATATCTCAAAAAATAGCAGATCAATTTCAACGAAACTTATAGGAAATATTTAAATGAACATTGTCAATCAAAACATAGAAGGAAAATTTAAAACCACAGTTTTGAGAAACATTTAGTAACAATGAATAAAATAACCCATATGCAAAAGTATTTAACACCAATGCAAATATTATGCTAGAAGAGACGTCTTTGTCATGATTCCTACCCATATTGATATGATGTGATATGTCGACCAATGACAGCAATGCACGGCACTCAGCTGGCTATTAGATAACAGCTCTGAGACACTGCAGTCATTCTGTTGCCACTACTGCAAGGAAATGGTGAAAACAATAGAATTGTCGAACGACATGCGCAAGAAGATCATAAAGAATCACAAAGATGGTAAGGGATATAGAAAAATCGCTCAAGATTTGAATTTGCTTGTGAGTACAGTTGGTGCTGTTGTTCGAAAATGGAAAAAATGCGATACTATTGAAAACATTCAAAGGAGTGGTCGTTCCCGTATCTTAAATGAGGCTAAGGAGCGATACATTTCCCGTACTGTGAAGAAAAATCCATTTTCAACTCGTCGAGAAATTCAGAATGATTTGAAGTTAGTAAAGATACAATTAAAAGATCACTGAATCGTGCAGGTCTCACTTCAAGATCACCGAGAAAGACTCCATTACTGAAACGCCGACATGTACAAGCCCGTTTGAATTTTGTAAAGAAATATGAAATTGAATCTAATGATTTCTGGGAGAAAGTAATTTGGTCAAACGAAACGAAAATTGAGCTTTACGGACAAAACATGCGCACTCATATATGGAGGAAAAAAGGAGCGGAATACAAGCCAACAAATACCATCCCTACAGTCAAACATGGGGTGGGGTGGAAATATTATGATGTGGGGTTGTTTTTTCCTCAAATGGAGTAGGAAAAATAAAATCATCGAAGGAACAATGAATGCTGCAAAATACACTCAAATTTTGTCAACTCAACTCTTGAACAGTGCCACATCTTTGGGACATGGTCGTGATTTTGTATTTCAGCAAGACAATGACCCAAAGCATACTGCTAAAACAACTAAGAATTGGTTTAATAATAATGACATTAATGTCCTGGAATGGCCAAGCCAGTCACCGGATAAATCCAATCGAAAATTTGTGGAAACTATTGAAGTTACGAGTTCATAAAAGAAATCCATCAAATTGAAACAAATTGAAGAAAATTTGTGAAGAAGAATGGGTCAAAATAACAACAAGTACCTGCAAGAAACTAGTTGAAGACTACGGGAAATGACTGGAGGCTGTGAAACAGAACAGAGGCTACTGTACTAAATATTAGTAAAGTGTGTTAAATACTTTTGCATATGGGTTATTTTATTTATTGTTAATAAATGTTTCTCAAAACAGTGGTTTTAAGTTTTCCTTCTATGTTTTTATCGACAATGTTCGTTTAAATATTTCCTATAAGTTTCGTTGAAATTGATGTTATTTTTTGAGAAATGTAAGAAAAACCAATGTGTTAAATACTTTTGCTACCCCTATATATATATATATATATATATATATATATATATATATATATATATATATATATATACAGTGGGTAGCAAAAGTATATATATATATATATATATATATATATATATATATATATAATTCGTAAACATTTTGTCTCCGTATAGGCAATCTAGGTATTGAGCTCTTTACTGAGTAGGTAAGTTTGTTTCGGGCGTTTTTTCTCATCCTTTTTTCAGCATTGTCGACTTTATTTGAAGTTGTATTTGGAAAAGAGTTTAGGTTTTGATAAGCTGTCCGTTGGTCAAACCAACGGTGTATGTTTTTTTCGTAAATAGTATATATATATATATATATATATATATATATATATATATATATATAGGTGTGTGTGTGTGTGTGTGTGTGTGTGTCTGTGTGTGTGCAACCTCGGTTTCATTGGATATTTACCATATTCCTCGGAAGTCATACCGTTAGGTAATAAAGGTAATTCTTGTAATTTCTCATTTCTTTATGAAGCTCTTTACGTTTATATAAATGAATTTTAATATAATTTGAATGAATGCACAGGCAAGCATATATATATATATATATATATATATATATATATATATATATATATATAACCGCGTGTGTGCATAAAGATGTGTTCTCAAATAACTTGTGTCCTATAAGTGTGAATATATATATATATATATATGTGTGTGTGTGTGTGTGTGTGTGTGTGTGTGTGTGTGTGTGTGTATGTATGTACGAGGAAAGCCAAAAATCATCCGCACTTTTGTATAAAGATATGCTATTGGGAAAATGCAGATAATTTTTGACTTAACCTCGTATGTATGTATGTATATATATATATATATATATATATGTGTGTGTGTGTGTGTGTGTGTGTGTGTGTGTGTGTGTGTGTGTGTTTCGTTAAAGACGGATGACAATGTACTGCGATTGAGTTTTTAAATTAATTTTTCTTGTATTCGTACAAGTGATTTCTTTTCTGTACACAAAGTGCATAATGACTGTCAAAGATAATGATTTTGTCCAAAGGATGATTTTATTTTTACTTTTTAAATAGACACTAGTTAACAATGGTTTTCCTAACTACCTCATCAACAACCAGATTCGAATATTTCTTTCCAATGTAACTAATAATGATACTGAAAATACAGACAAAAATAATGACATTAATATCTTCTAAGAACAAGAAAATTAAATTATCTATTACAAAAAATTAAAACAGATAACCCCATCATCAAAAATAGCAAAATCATAACTACAAAGAACCAACATTATTTATGTGTTCAAATGTCTCTTAAGGAACTGTGTTCCTAATCAAACCCATTAATAATTACATCAGTCACACTACTACACGCCTATCCAAACGACTTACGACACTTACCCGACCATAGCTCCATTAGAATTCATTTAAACACACACAAAATCTTACCAGACTCCATCTGAAACACATTAGTAGAAAATACAAGCATAATCATCTCATCCACTTTTAAAAACGATTAAAAATAATGGAAGCTCTAATAATAAAAAAGAAAAAAGCCTACGCTCAATAACATTAACTATGGACACGGCCACAAAGCGCTGACCATATTTTGGAAAATTCCTATAAGTCTAAATACATACATAACACAAGCCACACATTCAGTTAAAAGTAAAAATAAAATCATCCTTGATAATTGCTAAAAGTATAGCCGAATGCGCTCGGGCATGCAGAACGTTTCGATACGTTTTACACATTTTGTATCCAGAAAAGAAAACACTTGTACGAACACAATAGAAATTAAATAAAATGCTTAATCGCATTACTTTGTCAGTTGTCTTTAACGAAACATGTATAAGAGGGGAGTCGTTGCCTAAATACACACACACACACACACACACACACACACACACATATATATATATATATATATATATATATATATATATATATATATATATATTCATAGGTAATAAGTTTACTTAAATGTTTTGTATCTATAAAAATAACGTAGTAAATACACACACACACACACACACACACACACAGAGGGTGCGATGGATAAATTGTCGTCTTAATTACACGAAAATGAAAATAATACTGACATCTCCTTTTAATCAATATATTTACCAAAATTACACAATTACACAAATTATATCTTGAAAAGCTAAAGAGTAAATTTATTCAATAAAATCGCCGTTGGCTTCAACTTCTGAATCTCCTGCAACTCTTCTGGACTGTCTCTTTGTTTAATTTGCTGAATGCTGCCATAATCCTGGCTTTCAGTTCATCTTTGGTGTTAGAAGGGGTTTTATGGGTCTCTCGCTCAACTGCGCCCCACACATAATAATCAAGGGAGTTGCAGTCTGGGGAGATAGGTGGCCAGATGTAAGGGGTCTCAGAAATTTTCTGACATCCATGACTAGGTTCTCCTACTTGTGTGGCATTTTTCGGAGTCCTGTTGCCAGGCATAGGGTCTTCCAGCAGCCTCCCTCTTGACACGGGGCAGCATTACCTCCCCAAGTCACTTGCTGTAGGCCTCCATGTTGAATCTAAGGCCCTGTGGGAAGATGAATGGAGGCATAATGTTAACATCACTTGTGATCACTCTAAACACCATGATGTTAAGTGGATATATCATCCAACTTTCCACGAATCCTTTTCACAGTGCTCAAATTGACACCCAAACACACTGAAATGTTCGAATTGGAGCTTCCATTGCGAATGCCAAGCAGTACAGCATGCCGTTTCCATATTTCTGGCGGAGTCAGTTGCTTCATGGTGATCTCTCTTTTTCTCAAAGACGGTACCAAACTGACACTATTATACTGTGCAGTCGAAAAATCATAAACAAACAATGCGCAAAAATGTAAAATGGCAACTTTACCCTTCGCACCCATATATATATATATATATATATATATATATATATATATATATATATATATATATATATATATATAAATGTATGTTGGTAGCAAGAATTCTATCAAACATGTTTTGTTAAATAATATGGACAAGATGTGTCAATTTTTTTATTAAGTCATTCAAATTTCGGAATAAGTTCCTTTGTTTTAGCAGTAAATTTGCCTAAATTTAGATTTATTTTATATTATTTTCCCGATTACTTTCGAATGTCGCTTCATTCGTTTTCAAGGATTGCAACTGGTTTCAAATTTCCGCATTTTCACGTTTGATGGAATGAATTTCAAGCCACTGAAGGTGACATCATACAAACTGTCAAGCTGAAATTTCTGTTCGGGTGATCTTTCAGATGTGGTACCTAGACTTTTTTAATTTAAACGCAGTACTAGATTGGCAAAACGGTCATATCAATTTACAGTTGAATTGGTTTAACGCAACCGGAAGTTCTATGCTAACAGTTCCTTTTTCTCGCACTTCTCGCTTTTAGAACTCTCTTCCGACTGCATGTTTTCTAACCAACATTTCAAAAATTTAAATGCAATATCAATCGTTATTTACTGTCATCTTGATTACTTTTCTTTTATTGTTCTCATTCTTTCACACTCAGTAACTACTTGCGCTTTTATTTCTTTACTGCCTTACTTGGTGGTGAAATTATAAAAATAAAAATAAATGATTAAATAAATTTTATTTTCCAATCAAATCTCCTGAAGCGTTGGTGTAATCTCCGCGAAACTTAGGGTAGGAACAAGATAAGTGAACATTTAATTTTACTTATTACTATTAATTCTCTCTCTCTCTCTCTCTCTCTCTCTCTATATATATATATATATATATATATATATATATATATATATATATATATATATATCGATATAGTGTAATTACGAAGATTGCTTGCCTTAAAAAATGTTATTTTTCTGAAGCACCTTGGTTGTTTTATTTTGTTTTACGGCATATCAACCTTAATGGCTTATTTAATGCCGACAAGATTTTTAGAACACATTCGTATGAAAGAATATGTATTCTTTGCATTAAATCCGTTTGTGGATCAGGTTTTATTTACGTATTAAAGGTTATTTGTTGAGAGTCAAATATATTGCCGGTAATATTTTATTTTTTAAATATATTGCTGGTAAATTTTTTTTCAAAAATCTATTGCTGGTAATATTTTTTGTTTTGTTCAAAAATGTATTACTAGTATTTTTCTTATAAAAAACTATTTTTACACTTTCGTAGTGTTTTGACCCCATTTTGGGGGTTAACTATTTGGCCATAGCCAAATAGCAAGTGCTACCACCTCGGGTCAGGGAAAGTCCCTGTTTGACATCATTTAATTTTGAAACACACACACACACACACACACACACACACACACACACACACACATATATATATATATATATATATATATATATATATATATTGAAAAAACATTATTCTATGATATGTCATGTCGTTGAGGATTTTTTGGGAATTTCTCATAAAATGAGAATTACTTGTGAGACTGAGATCACACCTGCATTCTGAGTGACATGCATCATTCTGATATTGGATCACATGCTACTGAATGCAGGGAGTAATCGTTCATGCCTTTGCTGAACTACATTGACCAGTTTTTCAATTCCAGTTTCCTAATTCTGTTATTCATGCCCTTAATCATTAACCGAATTCCACGCTTACAAATTTATATAAATACATAGTGCCATATATATATATATATATATATATATATATATATATATATAATGCAATAGGAATTAAGATTATTTTAGATGATGATCATTATCAGCTTGTAAACTAAAATAATAATTTACAAGGATTTTCAAACCAGTTAATGGATGATGAATTATTGAAATAAAAATGTACTGACAGCAGAAAGAAAGAAAAAAAAAGAAAGAAAATGGAAGACGGAAAAAAGAGATAATAAAGAACAGACAAGAAAGGAAGGGAGCAAATAAAAACTAGGGAGTAATGTAAGTCTGGATATGAGGGGTGGTCAGAGGAGAAAGGAAGAGAATATATATATATATGTGTGTGTGTGTGTGTGTGTGTGTGTGTATGTGTATGTGCGTGCGTGTGTGTGTGTGTGTGTGTGTGTGTCTGTTGGAAACAATAAATAAATTTGTGTGGTCGATATAAGAAGGGGGTCAACCAAAATGAACCTCTCCAAACTTTTCTGGCGCGATGGCCATTCGGAGATTAACTTCGCGCATGTTTGGTCCATGACTGTCAGACTGATTCACACATTACGAAATTAACAATATTTTCTCCCTCCTTCCTCACTCTTTCTTTCTCTTTCT
Source organism: Acanthosepion pharaonis (assembly GCA_903632075.3). Taxonomy (NCBI): domain Eukaryota; kingdom Metazoa; phylum Mollusca; class Cephalopoda; order Sepiida; family Sepiidae; genus Acanthosepion; species Acanthosepion pharaonis. The sequence continues at coordinate 881,156 of CAHIKZ030000035.1, read as the reverse complement.
CTCTCTCCCCACCTCTCTCTCTCTCTCTGTTTCTTTCTCTCTCTCTCTCTCTTTATCTATCTATCTATCTATCTATCTATCTATCTATCTATCTATCTATCTATCTATCTATCTATCTATGTTTTCTTGCATCTGCCGAACCTGTTGACGTCAGTGGTGACTGATTAAGTGACCCACTAATACCAACTGAAATAACCACCATTGAATGTTAAGCATACAATGATATCTGTCAATTCGTACAATTACACTGCATCATATAAACTGACACTTTCCTAGATTTCACGATATAAAGACTGACCTCCATTAAAACAATTTCAAATAATACAAAATTCAATTTAGTACAAACCAGAAATTAATCCAGAACCGTAATTTTACAAGCCAATATTTAATTAACGTAAATTACGAGATCATTCTCGTCCGTAGTTGCCAAAAAATATCTATTACGTCATCGAACGTCCCATCATGTATTTGTTACTCAATAACTAGCTTCTTCCCAAGAGACACTGCTTTGTGGAACAGACTCCTGAGAGGGTGCTTCTCCGACCACTACAATCTTAATCACTTCAACGCTGGGATCAGTCCTTATCTCTTTTACATATCCTCATAATCTACCATTCTTACATCCATAAAACAATTCCATTCCGCAACCCTTTAACTTGAGTGGCTGTTGAGCATAAAACTTTAAAACCGTGTTGTTAGTAAATATTTTGTTAGTTGATATAATAATGGAGGTCAGCTTAATGCATTGAAAAAGAAAGACAATATTTTTTTCTATGCGCCGTGTCTCTTCAGGACGTGGGCGATAATGGCTCTCCACAATCTCCTGTCATTTATAGCGCTTAGTAAATTTTTACTGTCTCTCCTAATCCCTATTCTGCCAACCATTTATACAAGATCGTTAATTTAGTAATGCCCGTTTGTAGGAGAGACTTTGTAAATCACAGATACAACAATAGTAATGCCTTCGAACAATACTCGGTCAGACGCCGCGCTAATTCCCATATATATATTTTCCTTTACCCGTCACGTGATCTAATTATTTCAAGATGAGGTTGACTGTGCTTGCTCTCTGACGTTCTGTGTTCAAACCCAAGTGTTGGCAGCGATACGTTATTCTTATATATATAGGTAGGTTAGTCGCTGCTTTCCTCTGTTCTTGTTTTCCTGGCTTTTGATTTATAGGTTTGTGTTTTTGCGTTATAATTTTTTTCTATGGTCACTTGGCAGACTTTGTGATGGATTTACCAATACTTTAGTTTGCCCTATAACTATATATATATATATATGTGTGTGTGTGTGTGTGTGTGTGTGTGTGTTATCCGCGCCTTGCTGCGTGTCTTACATTTTTTTGTAAGAAAATGGTGATTTATTTTAAATCATTGTTATAATTTGTGGAGAAAAATAATGCATTTCAATATTACTCAAAGCTCTTGCCGATGTGACCTCCATTTTCTGGCTTTCGTCTTCTATATTTGGGGCAGGAATCATTCCCTTATTCAAATTTAAATTTAACTTAAATCAAAGGGAAACAAATTTTCAGTGTGTGTGTGTTTGTGCATAAGCAGCTTGATCTGACCCCTTTGATATGCATTTGATGCAATAATTGATTGAATGAATGGATGAGCAGATTTCAATATTGATATGACAGTTGAATTGTCGCAACAAATATGCATTATGCAAATATGAAAATGGACATTAAAGTCAACACCCAGATGCGACCGTCTGTTTTATATTACACGCAATCGTCAGGCCATAAATATATATATTTGCGGGTAGAATGGAAATCAACGAGTTTTAGTGGACTCAGCAGTTTTCAATCTGCTTGTCTGAATCGTCTTCAAGAAGCGAGAGCAAGATCTAAAAGGTCAACCAATCTAACAGTGATCTCATCCCACAATGCCATATTTATGAATACCGCAGATCATACCCGACATTATCAAGAAATAAAAGCGATAAATGTAGTAAATTTAAAGCTGAAATTTATTAATATCGATAAATGTTTGATTACAGAGGGTAATTTCCTTAATTTTAAAAATGACTGAATACTTAAATATTATATAAAAGAAGGCGCCGAGGTCATTTTCTTCAATAAACTTTTTCACATATGGTCTCCGTAGGAAATATTAGATCGTTCATCACGCTGTCATTACTCCTTAAATAAACAGGAAAAATGCATTTACACAATATTTTACATATTCTTTTTTTTTTTTTAAGCATTTCACCCTAAGCAAGGCGGGAAGCCACTAGGACGCAAGGGGTTACAGAAAATTTAGAGCAAGATCAGATAGGAGTGATAGAAGAAAGGATGAGGGTAGTGGATAGATCAAGGCCACTGGAGATGTCGATTGACATTACATTTGAATAGCTGGAGATTATAGCTCACAGGGAAACAGGAATAGGGAAGGGAGTTCCACAGGCAAGAGGTGCGAGACATGAAGCTATTAGAGTAGAAGAGACGGCTACATTTAGGAGTTTCGACAGTGAAGGGGTGAGAGCGGGATGCCAGCCTCGTAAGGCGCTGGAACTCATGAAATCTGGGAACCAGCGAATGCAGCTCCTCGGAACAATTTCCATGAAAGTATTTGTAGAACAGACAGAGAGAGGCGATGGCGCGTCTGTGAGAAAGTGACTGTAGACGAGACGCCAGGGCAGGCCAACTACATTGCATATCCGCCTCTGGAGCCTACCAAGAACCCCGAGGCAAACAGAAGGGGCACCAGACCATATATATACACAATGCGTGTACACAATATTTTAAACTTAAATTAAGTAACAGTTGTTTCAATTCAGATTAATTATACTTTAAATTAGTTAATATTCCTCAAATAAATTTTCAGAAAAGTATTTTTTTTTTGGAAGATTTTTTTTAAATAAAGACCGATAAAGAAGCTAATCACCGTTAAATAAACGCAGGCAAAAAAATGTCGCTAAATTCAAATATTTTAGAAAAAAACTTCTTCCAGTCTGTTTAAAGAAGTTGCTTTCAGTTATTTTGATTAGTGGAAATATTAAATTTAATGTATTAACTTGGAATTAAATCTAATATAAAAGCTACAAAAAAGATTTCTTATTTATAAAACTCGTTTTAAACCTTAGGTATCACGAATTTTTAGAGGAACCTAAAATAAATATTTAAAATGCTTATATCTTTGTTTCTACTCAACGTAAAAAAAATAATTGTTATATCAGAATTTTTGCCGATGTATATTTTTGCGAATAAAATCAAGTTTCTCACAGTAACCTTAAAATTTATACAAGTATTGTAAATTTTTCTAATCTGCTGCGTTGAATTTAGCACTAAAAATTGGGTATTGCTTCAAAAGAACTTGTTTTTTTTTAATTATTTTTATATAAGCAGCCCTTTTTACGATGCCACGAATCTATTACTTTCACCGTCCAACTCCAATCGATATCCAACTCATTACGTCCTGCATCACCAGAAATCTCACAAAAGTCATCAGAACTAAATCACATGAAAAATATTGTCCTAGATATTTGTCATATAAATACTCCAAATCAACCAAGGAAAAAAAGACTTTCTAAAGCGTAGGCCAAAATGTCATGAAAGATCTTTTCAATCCACTTGGTTTAACAGTTACCCTGGTTGCATTATGACAAAGAAAGAGACGTCGCATTTTGTTTTATTTATCTTAAAGCTGCAGAAGCTAAATCTTTCTCAATTCAGTCCTTGGTCCAAAGAGACAAGGACATGGTTTTCTAATTGAAGGAATGCCCGAAAAATCAAATGGGTTGGAAAAACACCGAACCTCAAACGCTCATCAAGAAGCCATGGAAGGTTATGGAAATATTACAATTGCTAAAGCAAACGATGTTGTAAATATGATTTCGTCTGAGGCCGCCATGAAACAAAGCCAAAGCCGCCAGATTTTGTTAAAAATTCTCACAAATATTAGATACCTAACTCGACAGTCACTGCCATTTTGAAGCAGTTGGAATAACAAATCAGGAAGCGAAGTTGACTTTCACCAACTGCTTTTACTAAGATGCAAGGATGATGAAATGCTAAACATTGGTTGAATTGAATAACAGAGAAATATACCGGTCTTGAAATTCAAAATGAGCTATTGTCACTTGGGATGATTCATAATATCTCTATACAAATACAATCAGCCAAACATTTTACGATTATGGCCGATAAAACAGTAGACATAGCGACTCAAGAGCAAGTAGTGATATGCATATGATGGATTGACGAGGATATATTGATGGCTTGAGAGGAATTTTTTGTCATGAATCACATGGAGTATTGTACCGCTGATATGCTTGTTCAAGAGATAAAGAACACGCTTACTCAAATGAATCTAAAATTGGAAAATGCAAGAGGACAATGTTATAATGGCGCTGCAGTAATGGCAGGCGAAAAATCTTGGGTGGTCGCTCAAATCAACTCCTTTAAATCAAAGTGTTTGTACACCCATTGCTATAAGTATGCACAATTTATCCATCAAAGATGCCTATACAAAAGTTCAATGTTTGAAAGACACTTTCGATCCTGCAAATGAGGTTTGTAAGTTGGTAAATAAAAATATCTGCAAAGGGAAACATACTTGAGAAAATTAAGGCTTGAAAGTGGAAATGAAGAAAAGCGTGTTCGCGCCTTTTTCCCAACAAGATGGACAGTGCATGGGACCACTCTCTCTTCCACCATTCCCAATCATAATGAGTTGATGGCATTATGGGAGCAATCTCTTTTGATCATAAAAGACACCGAGATGAAAGGCAGAATCATTAGTACACAGACGAATATGAGAAAATTTTCATTTCTTTTCGTTTGCCTACTTGGCAAGAAAATGTTAATGCGGACAAATAATTTTAGTCGTTGAAGCCCACCAGTTAGTCGAAGTTGTGATACAAAGTTTGCGGCAAGAAAGGAATTATCATTCAATTTGTTTTGAGAATATGTTTCTAAAACAAGAGAAGAGCTTAACATCAGTGATGCGGAATTTCCAAGCAAACGGATACATCCAAAACGTTTGACTGATTTCTCTTGCTATGTGCAAGTAAATGAGAAAAACTTTACTTCCACAAAAGAAATGTACAGAACAAATTTCTTCGAAGCATACAATTTTGACACACCATCTATTACTAACAGGTTTGACCAATCTGATTTTGTAGTATATGGAACAGTGTAAAATGTTCTTTTGAAAGCTTTGCGTGGTAAAGAAGATTGAAACAACCACATACATAAGAAATTAATTGAAATCACTTCCCTTGTTTCAATGTATGAGTAGGATATTGATATGTCCCTAGTGAATATCCAATTCACACTTTTACCCAATTTATTGAAAATTGATAGAGCAAATGCAAATCTTACAACACTATTTGATAAAAAGATGAGATCCCTAATTGCAACACAAAGAAGTATTATTAGTGAACTCTTAAAGCTCATCAAACCCATAGTGCGGGACACAAACACTGAAAGTGAAATGAGTTTTTTCAGCGCTTAAAAGAGTTAAAACATATTTACGATCAACTATGGGTGAAAAGCCGTTTGGCGGTTTGATGGTAATGCAATAGCTTAAAATGTTCTTGTATTTGTTTGTGTTTTTTCAGACCCAAATAAAAAGGAAATAAGGAATTTTTTTTCCTTCATTAACGAATCTATATTTTCTCTGTTGACATTCAAAAAAAAAAAAAAAAGTTCTTTCATTTGTTAAACAGACGGTTATCTATTATTTCAAAGATTGATTTCTGTCAATCTAAAGATACTGGAAATTTTAAATGTTCTTGCCGCTAACCATTCTAAATTCTAAATTTTTGCCCCTACCCCACCTGCCAAAAAACATTTATCTCTGCTACGGCCCTGAAGTCCAACATCAAACACAAGACTTCATCTACAGAAGACTTTGCTATGAATCTTGTGGAACATAACAGGTATCGTCTAGCATAAGCTGCTGGAACCCGAGAAAGTATCATCAACTGCCTTTATTGTTAACAACACCGTCGTATTAGTTGTGTTTATCAGTAACTATGATTTGGTTAAGCGAAAGCGTACCAAATTACCATGTGAAAACTAGGCGCTGCACTCAGCAAAATAAAGAGCAGAAATGAGGCTTTAAAGCTTAAATTGATTCTCTATAATCAACAGATATAGTTGCATTAAATTCTTATTTCTTTCAATCAATAAAACATTTCCTTAGTGCCAGGACAACCAGAAATTAGGAAGATGTTACTTCAGGTTACTCATATTTTTTTCATAAACAACAACATTTTATTGGCGGGGAATTGAAAAGTTGCCTTTAACTTAAGCTACTGCAATTGCTAATAATAAAAAAAAAATAAAAATAAAAATATTGAATAATATAAATAGAATATTAGTCTATCTATATTTTGTTCGTTCCAGTTGTTTAACTGGAACGGACAAAATATTCCTTATTCTTTTCTTTCCCATGCGTTTTATCATTCATTCTTTCTGACCTTTTGTTGTATTTCCAATAAAGTATGTTCTTCAAACTGTCAGCACATTCGACAGTTCACGACAATAATAATTTTAGATGACATTCTTGCAAACTCACATACTTATTCTCACTGCAGACTGAGTAACCACAGAATGTTCATTTTTGATTGGTTTCCAAGTTATATTTAAGGCTACATTACTGGTTCTCGAGAGACTCGTTGCAGATCTTCCGAACATATATATATATATATATATATATATATATATATATATATATATATATTGAGTTATAAATAATTTCTGTTTTGGGGAACTAATTGCAATGACAACTGTATCACCTTAACTGCTAATCATATGTGGGATTTAAAAATCAATTTATGTTACACTAACCTGTCTTAGATTTTGCAGGCAATGGCAGCGTACACAGTAGATTATAGGAAAAATGTTGCTGATCTCCATTATAGCGCAAGGCTGCATACAGCAAGGATAACACGGGTAAAATTGAAATTCCGTTGGTCTGTTCTATCCCGGGCGTCACATTCACCGAAGCTTGCACCAACAGATTATTACCTTTTCCCCTTTAATGGGAAAAATTTTTCTCTAATGAAAGCCAATATATATATATATATATATATATATATATATATATATATATATAGGTAGATAGATAGGTAACTATACTCGTCTTGAAAAACCTTCGAATTTTTGATTTGCCAATAATCAAATCAATCTCAAAGGTAAAAAAGGTTTTAAAAAATGAATGAGCTAGAAACATGAAAGTCTGTCGAAAAAAAATCGCATAGATACAGGTTTAAAGCCCAAAGAAAAAAACCACGAGACGAATAAACAACTAACTAAAAAGAGCTCAATACAACCGGAGAGCAGACCTAGATAAACCTAGTGAGCCAGACAAACCTATCCAGGTTTCACCTAAGCGGATCGTCAGGGAAAGTCTGGGTAGGTTTGTCTGGCTCACTAGGTTTGACTATATATATATATATATATATATTGTGATCATCTCGATTTCTCTTATCGACTTCTTAATGTTGATATTAAATTCATTAAGGAAGGTGCCGTAGTTTTTTCTACTCTTTTCTTTTCATTTTTATTTTATCAAGTACTTTCAACTACATTCTAGAGGGTGAACTGCTAAGGTAAAAAAATATCACAGCTATCAGTTACATTAATTTTTGTCTTAGCAATTCAACCCTGAAGATGCACTCGGATGAGATTGAAAGTACTTGGGAAAATAAAAAGAAAAAGAAAAAAACTACGACGTCTTGCTTAATGGATTTAATATCAACATTAAAAAGTTGATAAGAGAATTCGAGATGATCACAATATATATATATATATATATATATATATATATATATATATATATAACCCACAATAAAATCGGTATTTGAAATACTCTCTTCTTCCTGAGCCCGGACACTTTTCTGAATACCAGTTCGAAGTACACAACTGTTTTACCCATTACGCAGCTTTTAAACATACAGTGTGTGCGCGTGAGCGTGCTAATATCTATATAAATATGTATGAATTATTTAGGTCGTGGCTACATGATTTCGTACGCAAGCCAATCGTCTAACAACCTCAGAGTTAGACATTAATGTTATTGCAAGTTTACGTGAATATCCTGACTTCCGAGTATGCCAATTACCAGTCTAATAAAATATGGTCCACGCATGCGTGAGTGTGCAACGAATTATGACGAAATGATGAATGAGGCACACATATCAATGTGGACAATCTTTTCGTGGGACTTGCCAAATTTCATTAGATTGTCTATCCTTCTGTAATCACAGGCACGCAAAATCCCTTCCTCCCTTCCTTTCTTTCATATCTTCTATTTCTTTATTCTTAGAACTGACTGTGGACGAGGCTGCCTGTGAAATTAAAGAAGAAAATTAAAAAGTCAAATGTCTCGCGAGAGAATACGTGACATTGTCGTTCCAATTAATTATCTATGAGATGACGAAAGGCAGACAAGATTCGTATATTGTTCATTGTTGGAAGGAAATTAGATAGGGTTATAAGTGTCATGGGTGTCATTTTTAATTCTTTACCTTTGATTTGGGCTTTGGTCATTAAATTCTTGGGCTTCTTTTGGCATATATCCAGAAATGGAAATAGATTTTTCGTCCGATGTACCAGACTTTGTCAAATCAATCTGTCCATTGAGAAAACAAATGGGAATTATTATGCAGTGATTTTATTCTGTTATTTTGTTTTAATTAAATTCAGAAAAAAAAACGGTCAATTGTTAAAAATAAACTTTGCTAAACGGGACACCACAATATTTATCTATATATGATAGAATAGTTTAAATAATCTTATCACATAAACATTCATATCATACCTTTTCTAAGTGTATTAGCACGTAAGTGGGAAAGGTATGAATCCTTTTCTTCTCCCCCAGCTATGATTAATTAGCGGGACAGTCCGGGTTCTATAGCCTTGGATGGCAACTGTTCTACCGTAGAAAAATATGGCAACCTACTGAAGGAAAAAAAGCTGCCTCATCAGTCATGTATCAAAAGATACATGATCGCCTAAGCGTGTATCACGCATGACACATAAGTGACTGATACATAAATACGAACCCCAACCGCATGTCGGTTAACAGGTCTCAGACATGATGCCCCGACATCAACCTTATCTAGGGTTAATGCCATGTTCCTGAGATCCATATTCAAGGCAACACCTGCTCGATACACTAAATGTTTGATGTCAATTTATTTACCATGACACCTGCGGCAATACATCAAGTGCCATTATGCAATTTGATTGGGTTGGCTTAGATTAGCGGATTTAACAACATACCAGGGAGTTTATTAGGCTCGAGCCTCAGGGGGACATCCCCACTTCACATTACCCTTATTGGTGGAGGGGACTTAAGTACCCCCATCCTACCCCAATCTTACTTTAAACTCGACTTTTTGTCGCATTCTGTTCGAATGAATGCAAGAATAAATACCCATATCGCTCATTTTTATATTTGAATCAATTGGTTGACATAGCTTATGTTAAGATTTGAGTCCACTCGTAAGGTGGCACTTTTGTCTGGAGATGGTCTTACCCCTCTGCAGGAAATACAGCCTGCGCATTCGAGTTTCCACCAAATGAGGAAATCGGCAACTTCTTACCTATTCCACACAAAATGTATATGAGTTTGCATGTTATAAAAGGCTTCGTGCCGCATTTAATAAATAAAGAATTACATAATAAATTACAAATGATAAAACAATAACATAAAAATAATTACCATGCGCGTCGCATTAAATAACTAAATAATAATTACATAACAAAATAAATAACATCAACTCACTTTTGTTTGTTATGCCGATCAGGCGTTTTTAAACAATATTTATTATGAAAAAAGAAACATAAAAATTCAACAATAACATTTTAAAATGAGTATTATTATCGACACGTATTTTTATAACCTGAAAATAAAATATTTTATTAAAAAAATGTAAACAAAACAATTTTTATTAACAAATAACTCGCCTACAAAAACGCCTGATAATTTATGCACCAACCCAATATTAATGCATTTGTCCATGTATTGAATATTGCGACCACATCTGTTTTCTGCTTCAGCTCTCTATTTAGAGATTCTTAATAAAATACGAAGAAGAACTTGCAATGTTATTGGTCCTGACCGGGCATCTCGGATTCAGTCACATTTCCACCGTCTTAACATAGCTTGAAGATTAAATAAATTAATTTCAGTTGTAGTTGTGATAAAGTTGGTGGGTAGAATAATATATTTTGATTCGTTGGGTTTGTCAGAATAGTTCACTCTTCTATTTTGAAATAATTTTACGAGCCTTTTGTTTCGCGTTGGATTTGAAAAAAATGAAGGTATTGGAGGAGATTAAAAGTATTTTCAGTATATTTCTCTTCTTCATATAAATATTGAGGACTAAAAGTTCTGAGTGCTCTTAAATAGAATCCGATGATTATTCCGTTTTTTCTTGAATCTTTTCCCTTCCAAATATTTTATCTGAACAATCAATATATCTCCGGTGACGGTCTATTAATACTATCCAGCAAAATTACTTTACCTGTCCTTGTAGATAAACTAAACAAAGTCGAACACACAATAGGATTCACTTTAGAAACAAAAACAAACTACTTTACCTTTCCTAAATACTATGCCACACCGTAATGACAATTGTCTAAAACGAAGAGCCCATCGCAAATCAATGAATAAAAATGACCTCATAAATTTCTATTCTCACCATTACAACAAAATAAAATCCAGAATAATCGACAATTTGATCCTAGGAAGAACACACTTATCGTTGGAAGAAGTAGTGATCCATACGTAAATAATGCCGTCATTTAGGGGGTTCTGTGCTAGATTATTAAATATCATTTCTTGTAAGCAAACATACCTGTTTTCATTTTGGTTTACATCGCATCCAATTTTATCAAATTTATTTTTCGATGCAATTATTTAGGTTAATAATCACCGACAAGGAGCTCAAACTGGACAGACACAGTTGCGTATTTCCCTTCAACGAAAGGGTACGGTGTTCGAGTTCCGGCATTTTGAAAACTATTTTAGAAGAGAGCCAGACAGGCGATTCTTTATCTTTCAACTCTAATTTTCCTCCTCTCTGATAATTACAGCTGATATATTCCGAAAGAATGTATTCCAATAAGATCAATTCAATTTAATTAATATTATTTTAATTTTATTCAATATTATTAAATCAACATACAATATTATTAAATATCAATTTAAATTCTCATAATTAATCTAATTAAAATTTAATTCAGATTATCATTCATGAAGAAGCCAACGTTGGCAAAATTTACCCAAACCTCTATAGTTAAATAAGTTTCTTTCTTTCTTTCTTTCTTTCTTTCTTTCTTTCTTTCTATCTATGATTCAATAAGAAATAGGTCAGAAAATCTTTATAAATGTAGCGTCTTCTGAAATTTTGGGACATTTCTGATAAAGCTAAATAAACAGCGAAATTTGTTAAATCTATAAAGATTTTCCAACTTGTTCTATTCGGATTGAAACCATATTTTTTAACTCTATCTATCTATCTATCTATCTATCTATCTATCTATCTGGTCTTTTTGTTTGTTTTTACATTTTTCCAACTTTCGAACAAGAAGTTGTATATTGTTTATTGTCGGTAAACTGTCCAAAGTTCATGTTTGTTCTGTTGTTTGCGTTCAAGTACTTTCAACTGTGTCAGTCATTATCAAGAACTATGTGCTGTTTGTGTAGCAGGCAAAATTCTATCAGCTACATCCTAGTATTTTACAGAGAAAACATGCATAACATTGATGCATTCATTTGGGGTCGATCTCGCTCCCTTTATCCGTGACACATGACTTATCGGAGAATGTTTTAAACTTTCTGCTGTCTAAAAAATAATGTCGAGAAATAGCCAGTTTTGTGTTTGCGGTATTAACAGGTTAAAGTTTGAAATGAATGTGGTTTCATTTGATATTAAGATTTATTATTATTCAGTGTCACGTAGAAAAATAAATACAGTTTAAAAGCAATACATGAGTACCTAGATTGAAGCAAATATCATATATATATATATATATATATATATATATATATATATATATATATATATATATATTATGTGCGTATAAGAATCAACACTGCATAGTGAGTGTCATGCTTCTATCAGATCTTCAGACCAAGTCACCATGTAGTATTGATCCCCATGTCCACATTGTCTCTAACACTGGTATTGGCCACTCTTACAGTATAAATATATTAAATTTTAAACAATAAATCTATAAATCTGTATATAGAACCCATTGTGAATAAAATTGTCAATATATATATTAATTTGAAATGGTGCCATCACAATGGAAGCCTATGTGATTAGCATATTCGTGTGCACCTAAATGCGCAGCCATCAGTCCGCCGATGATAAATTTCTGATGTTACTGACATTTAATCCCGACTCACCAGGTCAACCTAAGTTGTTACTAGAGGCATCTTGTGAACCGCTCCTAATAAATTTGAAATGAATATGATTGCTCTCTCATATGGCACTATTTGATGTTAGTCTTCATACTGCTCGTTACGGAATAATTTTTATTTTGCTTTATACCACTAAATCAAATAAGAAAAACGAAATAATAGCCAAGTGAAGACATATAAATATTTACTTTATCATATAAGCATTAATAAAAAAAAAAATATTTATGTACAATATGGAATACAATTTTCTAAACTCAAGAAAACGATAGAACACTTAAGAATTAACAAGAATAGTGAATGTCGGGAAAACCGGATGTCAAAAGCGCTACAAATGAAAGAAAGAGAAAAGATATGTATCCAATAAGGAGAGAGTATCAAGTGACAAGATATATGATGAAAAGGAGAAATAACCACGACATTCTACAGGTACGCACAGAGGCACAGACGCACAGGCGGGCGCATGTGCGCGCACACACAGAGAAACACACCAATGAAAAGTGCATCTATAAAAATCGAGAAATATGAACAGACAATTGCTAACATAACTTGACGAGTGGACGGAGTGATTGCTGCAAGGTCCGTCTACGAAACTCTGGTGTCGAGATGCTGAAGATGACCCCAATCAGCTAAGTAACAAACTTTAAAATATATTTCATTTGAGCACTGTTGTGTGATAAGATAATTCTATAAACAACAGCCACCTGCGTTAATGCAAAGCTCTTCAGTAAAATAAATTGGAGCACTCCGTCTGAGTGGCATTTGTTTACATTCGTAAAAACAATACGCTAAATTTAGTTGTTTCTCTCTGTCAAATGAAGATAGCTCAGTGGTAGAAACTCTGACTGATCGGTTAGGTTTCGATCCGGGCTTAAAGTATTCGGATGTTTAGTCGCACTGAGGAGCTGTGATACAGTGAAACAGTACTGTCTGCGAATGACATATATATATATATATATATAGAGAGAGAGAGAGAGAGAGGGGGAGACAGACAGACAGGGAGAAATGAACAGATAGATAGATAGATAGATAGATAGATAGATAGATAGATAGGATATGGTGCTACGGATGCTTTCAGAGAGGAACAATATTTGGCACGATTGCACTGATTGGTTTGCAGTTACACAGTTCAATATGCGCCGGTGAAATGTATCTTCTACAGGACTTTTTCTTTTATCTTGATTAAAGTCATCTCTAACATATGCCGCAATAGTCGTTCTATTTGCTAGTACTGGGAGGGAAAGCTTCTGCTCACTTCACGGGTTTATATGTGTTGAACGTGCAATGCCTTGCTGGCTTTTCTCTTAATATCTATAACTGAACAATTTTCTCCTACAAATATCATAAAGAAATGTACAGCCCAAGTCGACCCGAACAAGAAAATTAAATTATCTATTACAAAAATTTAATACAGCTAACTTTATCATAAGAAATAACAACACCCCCGAGAAATCGAAACTACAAAGAACCAACATTATTTACGAATTCAAATGCCCCCCTTAAGAAACTGTGTCCCTGGTTAATTCAAACTCATCAATAATTACATTGATCACACTATTACATGCCTATCGAGACCACTTACGTTACACGTACCCGACCATAGCTCTATTAGGACATTTAAAACAAAACAAAAAACCCCGGCCAGACTACATCCGAAACATACTAGTAGAAAAATACAAGTATAATAGCCTCATCCACATGTAAAAAAGATTAAAAATAATGGAAGCTCTGATAATAAAAAAAAAGAAAAGCTAACACACAATAACATTAACTATGAACACAGCAACAATGTGCTGGCCGTATTCGGAAAATAAAACATTCCTATAACTTTAGACATATACATAAGAAAAAAACATTTATTTTTAAAAAAATTAAAAATAAAACTTGCCCTTGATAAAAAAAAAAATAGCCGAAAGCGCTCGGATATGCAGAACTTTTGGACAGTTTTTACACACTTTGTGTCCAGAAAAAAAAAACACTTGTATGAACGCGAGAAACATTAAATAAAAAACTTAATCGCAGTACCTGGTCAGTCGGTCAGTCGTCTTTAACGAAACATATATATATATATATATATATATATATATATATATATATATATATATATATATATATATATATATTACTTAATAATTAGTAGGGATAATTCCAAGAGGGATATAAATTCAAAGATAGCACAATGTAAGAACAAAGCAAATATAATAATGAAAGCTTTCATTACATATATATATATATATGTGTATGTGTGCGTGTGTGTGTGTAAAGAACGAATTGTATGCCTATACATGTGTCTGTATCTATAAACAATTTGATAGTCGCTTTAGGCGTAAAATTTACAGTCATCCTGCATTGTTTCTGTGTCCGCCCTGTTTTTATCTACATACGCTCTATTCTAGATATTGACAACTCACCCTTCATAGATATAGCAAATTTTAAACAATATATATATATATATATATATATATATATATATATGTATATATATATATATATATATATATATATATAATACTACATAGTTATCGTGTATATACATATCACTTTATATATATTCCAGTTTTCTTATCACTCTAGAGATACAGTATATAAATCATTATTTATGCGGGTGGTTGTCTTATGTAGTGAATATTTGGCAACAAACAAATATTTCCTCCAGGCCTAGCGATGACATTAAATAATTTTAGCAAAGCTGAAAATCATGAACAATGTTAAGAAAGATGCTTTAATCACGCGTAAATTCTGTTTTGCGCCTCGATTAACTTTTTTTTTCCTGATAGTTGGAACGATTCAATATTATTTCTCTTTCGTCTGTACACAGTTCTGATGATCGAGAAAATTCGAAGAAGAAAAAATTAACAAAAATGCCTGATAAATAATAATTGCTTCCATTTGAAATAAACATCCCCTAATCTTGATCGAAATTTGAGAAAGAAAAGAAAAGAAAAAAACAAACAAATTAAGCCTACGTGTAAAAAGCTTCAAAGCGTATACACATCAATCGCCAAAAAAAAAAAAAAATCTCAAAAACAAAAAATATCTACTTAGCAAATTTTTTAAATAATCTTACAAAAATTGCGCCGATAGTTATTAAATCATACGTAAGTGAAATAAATACATGTAAACCTGAAAAAGAAATGAAAAAGTTTTACACAAATTTCTCTAATTTTTTTATAAGGCTGGTATTAATTACTAACCACACAATCCCATTCTTATTCATTTGCTATTAATTTCTATAGTAAAATCATAAGAAAATCCAATTACATTGTAAATATAATATTTATATTCTTAATATTTTTTATTTTCTGTTTAATTATATATTTTATATTTTCATAATATTTAAATATAAATATTTTTTTAATAGTAAATATTTTATAAATTTAATATTTTATATTCATAATTTTCAGTATTAATAAAATATAAATTAATATAAATTTTAATATTATTTCAGTATATATTTTTTATTTTTAGTATAAAAGTCTTTCAGCATATATTTTTTATTACATATTTTTCTTCATAAAATATAAGATTACACTTTTAGTAACGTTTGCATTATTCAAAAAACATTCATCGGAAAAGAACAATAAGATGAAATTTATACAAATATAAAGGGTAGTTGTCTGTATATGTGTGTGTATGTGGGTGGAGTAAAACTAAAAAACTACAATAATAATGACAAAATAAATATATATATAGACTCAATATCACCAACCACCGTTTTGTAAAAAATTATCATCGTATGATTTGTATTTACACAGATATCTTAAAATTAAAAATATGTAATAACTGCATTCGAAATTCTCAGAATTAAAAAGTAAAAACGAATGGGAATAATTTTTAATTTTGAATACTTTTTAATTCTGCTGATAATTTCGAAATGTACGATATATTTTTAAAATTTTTATTCTCTTGAATTTATTTCCATATCTATAGTAAATAAAAGCGTAACTTTAAAAGAAATTAATATTAAAACAAGAAAGTAAATTTAAAAAAAGAAATTTAATTTTATTAATATTTTTCGGCCATCTTATGGAAAATATTTTTTTTTATTCAATCTTTAAAAAATAAACATCATCGTTTAAAAAAAGGTATTTTCCATAAGATTAGCTGAAAAAGATCAATAAATTGACAATAATAAATTATTAATCAGAGATCTTCCGACCAACTCCGGGTATCCCTGCTAGTAGTATATTTAAAAAAAGAAAATCAACATTTTAGACATATATATACTTTTTGAAGCAAGTACGCACACAAACTATTAAATGTAACCTCAGCGTCTTACAAATGCGGGAAAAATTCTGCCAATTGTCAAGAATTGACATTCTTTAAGTCCAATAAAAATAAACAATGCTTTTTTTTTAAAAAAAAATCTCACTCGCTTTAATACGGAAGCAAACAGTCGGAAGTACGTTCTTTTGAAATAATACAATAAGACTATTTTCTTTTGTTATTCTTTTAATATTTTGTAGGACTGGGGCTTCTCTTGGCACACATGAAACCCCTATTCTTCGAGGAGGAATGGAAATTTAGGATTCAAACTATCAGCGCTTTCTATCTTGGCGGCATCTTTTAATCAATTTTCAACTATTGGCAAGATGGACGACTGCCAATCGAACAGTAACAAGGAAAAGAAGAAAGAATCCATGGACGTGTATTTTTCGTCCAACGTCTCCACGGATTTATATCTCAGTGTAGAAGAAAAAATGAGATATTCATATTTGTTTCGCATTGCCAATGTTTTTTTTTTTCCGGTTCTCTGTTTCCATTGATCCTTCTATCTACTATTCGACCGAAATACGATTTTGCCCTCAGCAACCGTATCTTACTCTCGCGTGAGTTCCTACAAACCCTTACCGTTTTTACTCATTTCTCGCTATCTCTTAGATTTAATTTTGCTTATATATATATATATATATATATATATATATATATATATATATATAGTGTACGTGTATATATATATATATATATATATATATATATATATATATATATATATATACGCTATACGCAAAATATTTAGGGCCAATGTGTCGATTTCGAAGAATTACCCAAAAAATTGTACGTTGCGTGTTTTTTTTCTCAAAACTAATTTACGAGCTCACTTTGAACCAAAGGTTCTTATCATATGTTTAATAATAATAATAATAATAATAACCTATTATTGCATAACGTTTCTTTTAAATTTTAGTTCTTTTTTTACCTAATCAACCTTGCTGGCTAATGGTAATCTTTGGGCTGGCGGATTTTAAATTTTAGATAACCCACACTCTGATAAAATTCAGAAAAAACTTAGTCCTCGGAGAAGTTAAATCATGAATTTCTCTTGGTCAAACAGGACTCCAGTTACAGAAAAGCTCCCCTGGATCATAAAATAATAATTTGTAAACTTATAAATCCTTTAAAATTCTGTATTAATTTGTAGCGGTCAAGTGATATTGTTATTAAATAAAAATTCTATTTGCTAATCATAAGTAGAAAAGCTTATTAAAATTCAGGGACACCCAGTATTTTAAAAGAAATTTTGAATTCATTTTATGTGTGTATAAACGTGTCGATTTTTGTAAATACGGATGTCCAAACACAACATTATCAGAAAATAAGAGCGGTACTTATAATAAAGATAAAATTTATTGGTAATTTTTTAATATTTCCTCAACAAACATTTTCGTAATTTAGACTATAAAGCAAAAGTACCTCAAATTCAATAAATTATTAAATTGCTTTCAATGTTTACTTAAACTTTTGAGATTAGAATTTTTCTACAATCCTCACAGCATTTAGTATTCTTGAAGTTATCGCTAACATTTTTGTCGAGATTTACAAACTCCACGTTTCGTTCAATTTCGAAAATCAATCAATGAAGTTTAAATAAGCTGATTTGTTTGGAAAAATAGTTTGACAAAAACCCTACTTTTTGGTTTAATAATTTCTTTAATTTAATTTAATTTTATAGGACTTCATGGTAAACAATATTTTCTTTTTTTCCCATTTTCCTTTTTAATAGCGAAGAATAAATTCTTAGTATTTCTTACTCTTGGGCATACGACATGCAACTGGCCAGGCGTACATATTTCTTTCTGGAGTCAAATTCCAACGTTTAGAAGCGTTTGTCCTAGTGATTTGCTTATAGTTCTCACAAACACAGAACGAACTGGAAATGGATTATTGTACATAAAAACTTAAAAGAAAAGTTATGCAAAATATAATATTGCATTTTTATTAAATAAGTATTTGTTATTTTAATCATTGTTTTTTTTTTTAAATAGTGGGAGTATTTTGTATGTTAACTAATATAATTTAATTTTCCCCCAAAAAATTAATGAGAATTTATTCTACTAAGCCACGCACCCTGGTACAACCAACTATACTTTGTACCACCTTACCTGTTTGCACTTCTCCCCAAAATCTAGTTTCAATCAGTCAATGTATGGCTATTTTAGAGGGTGTGACGGACAAACGAACTGACTAAAGTAAATCATAGAATTTTGTATATAGGTTACAGGGTAGTTAATAAATATATAAAAAGTCTTTCACATTATATTCGTCACGTAACTATTACAGTTATCACCGTTAGAAAGAATTCTCAAACATAAATCGAGCATGAAAGTTGTCAAAACCTCATAAAACCACCCGCCTTCATGTTAAAAATACTTTTCTTCGATATTTTAAACTAAAAGTAAGTAATACTGGTTTCAAATCAGATTAATTGAATTTTCAATCAGCTAATCTTCCTCAAATGAAGTTTCTGGAAAGTAATGATCGATATATTTTTTTAATAAAGAGAATTATGTTGTGTTGACAGATTATCCAATATAGACGATTTTAACGTTTTTACTGATAATAAAAAAAACTCATTCCAATCATTTTAAATTCAGTTTGATATACAGCAAAGTATTTTGCTTATTGGAAGTATCAAATTTAATCTATTAGCTTGAAATTAAAACTAAAATAAAAGTTTCAAGAAAGATTTTTCATTTTTAAGAATGTATTTTAAACCTTAGGTATCTCTTTTCATTAGAGGTGCTTCTCTCTCTCTCTCTCTCTCTATGAGAGAATATGTGCGTAACGTAGTAATTGTCTATCTCAGAAAGGGCGAACGAACTACCGAGTTCAAATTCTAGTCGAAGTCGTAGAAATAACCTTGGGAAAGGTTTGAATTCATCACTTAGAACCCAATTATAGGTTATTAGTAGAGCAAAATAGGCTCTCTAGCCTTAGTTGGCAATCAGCCTATGAGAAGGGCAACCCTAAATGTAAAACATGTCAAAAAAATCTTATTGTTACGGAAGCCATAACACCTACCCTAGTGAGGCTAGGCTCATATACTCCAGATAGAAGTTTCTTGTGTTGATTGATTAACAGGAAATTTTAATGACAAAATGAAAAAAAAACAAAAAACTTTTTCATGTGAGGCGTTTCGTCCTTTAAGACTCTATCTGCATAAAGCGATGTGTTAGGAAAATTAATATCCCATAATTTTGATTTTTAAAATGGTACTTTCATTAATTAAAAGAGAAATCAATTTAACACAACAAAGTGTATAGAAAGTGAAAATGCTTTAATCGCTAGATCATGCATAGTAAATTTGCCTCCAGGTTCTTACAACATTTCAGCTTTCGTGGTAGATCATCTATTATCACAATTTAGGATACCTGATAACAATATTGCTAAAAATATAAACATAAAGAGAAAATATATTTACTTAGCTGACACACACACACAAACATACATATATATATATATATATATATATATATATATATATATATATATGTCCGTATGTAAAAATTATAATATATACACACATATATATATATATATATATATATATATATATATATATATATATATATGTGTGTGTGTGTGTGTGTGTAAATGTGTATATATATATATATATATATATATATATATATATATATATATATATATATATATAGATAATATTAGTGGTAAATATACACATACATATGCAAAATATATAAATATATATACATACATGCATACATATATATTTTTTGAATAAAAAAATTCCAAGAGGATAGAATCCAGGTAGAACTCAATGTCCAGGACAGAGTAAGGATATAATAAAAAGGCTTAAACATTAATATTCCATGGTCATAATTTATTCCATTGGAATCGTAAATACGATCCAATTCATCAGACCTACAAATTCAAAAAGAAAACAGAAGAAACAACTCCGGAAATAAAAAATAGAATTTAGAAAGAGTGTAAGTATGAGAGTGTGGGACTGTTAGAGCTAAAGAAAGGGGTAACAGACGAAAGAAGGTGGGAGATTAAAACTTAACAGAGAGAAGTTTTAGAGAGGTGAGTTAAAGACGGTTTAAGTGGGAGAAATATGAATGTTGTCGGATGTCTAATACATTAAAGATGTAACCGGAAAGGATACATTTTGTGGTGACATACACACACAATAGACGATCTAATCTTAAAGATCAGAAGAAGAGGAAGGGAGAGGGGGAAAAAAGTAAAAAAAAGAAAAAAAGGGAAAAACGGGTGGGGGAGACTAAAACTGAAGGGCATTTACTGAAAGGACCGCTGTGTAATTAAGAAAATTTGACAAAATTTATATATATATATATATATATATATATATATATATATATATATATATATATATATATATATATGCAATTTGACAAAATTAATATATATATATATATATATATATATATATGCAATTTTTTTATATATATTATTTGTATATAATATATTCGCGGTACTTATTTGAAACCGCTCAATATCAGTGATAGAGCTAACATATTTAGTTGGATTGATGTGAGTTTGTGACCCTGGGTTTCACACTATTGGCGATCGTCAGACAAACGGATTAATTTTTAAATTTTGGTTGCGTTTATCGGTGTTTTTATGGTAGTGAGAGGAAAAATTGTCGTCGGAACGCCACTCATACTTACGCAAACATACATACACACACGTTCAATCATTGACGTACGTAGACATACATATATGCGCGCTCATTCATTGGAGCTCACACAAAGATAAACATATGTGAACAGTGTGGGACTGGGTATATATGCGCATCCATGAGTCGTTGCGTACATACATACGAATTTGGTCGCTGTATTCAATGTTGGATTGTGTAGTAAATATCTTTCGTCAGTTGTAATGTCAACGCGCAGACCGTTCGTCTATTTTGTTCGCTGAATAATGTTTTCTCGCACACACGTATATACGTATGATGGGGTCTGTGTAAGACTATGGTAGGTAAAATTGCTATTATTTTTAATATTTTAATGCTGTTTTGTTATTATTTTAAAGCCGGTTATTTGCTTGTTTTTGTTGATTGTGCATATGTAAATGGTAGAAACTCCAATTTGTAATACTTATTAGTAGTTATGCGGAAGGAGAAGTAAGTATAATTGTGGACTAATACGATAATGGTAATTGTGGTGCAGCAGTAATTGTGGACTAATGCAGCAATGGTAATTGTGATGCGGTAGTAATGGTGGGGGAGCGGTTGATGATAATAACAATTGTAGCAGCAAATAGTTATTGTAAAATGGTAGAAGTGATTGTAGTAATGTTAGTGGAATGGTAATAACAATAATTATAATTATTATGATGGTAGTTTGAACTAGAAAATAATTGATGTTGTTATGGTGTCAGTGGTTTCTCTTTTCATGTTCCTAGGGTCAATGTATGTAGTAGTGTTGGTAGGTATTTTTTATACGTTTGGCATAAAATGTGATAATAGGTATTTGTTTTCATGTCTGCATTTAGAAATTATTTCTGATCTTATGTTTAGTAATTTCTTTTGTTGGGTATGAGAAATTATTGCTACCTTTTCGTGTAGGCAATGTAGGCATTTCTTTGTAATGTTGTTGTAAGCAGGTGCGTCTTTCAATATTTTCCAGCTTATTCTTGGTGTAATATTTCTGCCTTTTAGATGCCATATCTATGTGGACAGTGTAGTGCTGTTTGAGTATTTTCTGTTGGAGAATGAAAGGTCGTGGTTGTGCGCGTTGACACTGCAACTGACGAAAGATATTCGCTACACAATCCAACATTGAATACAGCGACCAAATGCGTACGTATGTACGCAACGGCACATGGATGCCCAGTCCCACATTGTTCATATATGGTTGTGTGAGCTCTAATGAGTGAGCGTGCGTGTATGTATGTCTTCATACATCAGTGAGTGAACGTGCGTGTATGTATGTTTGCGTGCGTGTATGTATGTTTCCTCTCACTACCATGAAAACACCGATATGCGCAACCAAAATTTAAAATTAATCCGTTTGTCTGACGATAGTTTATATATATATATATCAATCCACCTATATATATATATATATATATATATATATATAGGTGGATTGATGTGAGTTTGTGACCCTGGGTTTCACGCTATTGTTTAATAGATTTTTATTATTTAGAAACTTAATAATGTGCAGTTTCTAAATAATAAAAATCTATGAAACAATAGACTGGGCGAAAACATCTTCCGTTTTAAATTTAGACACCCCTACCTTACCTTGACTTGACATTTATGAATGTAACTCTACACTGATACATATTATTAACATCCAACACACCTCCCTATTTAAACAATCGCCCTGGCTGTTACCATGGAAATTTTGATTTCAATTATGAATATGCTATTAAAACACGTGAATTTCAGAAATAAGTTATTCCCAAAAAAATTTCGCTTGAAGATGGAACAGAGTTTACTTTAATTCAATTTAATTCAAATAATTATATTGAAGTTTTAGACTCTTGTTTTGAAACATGAGACCTCTTATGTAGCGTGTTGGAATCATATTTTTAAATAAATAATTATATATTATAATTTTTACATACGGACAAAACAATTCACTCACGACAAAGATGCATTTTTGTTTCGATGCGTATACATCTCGAATGGTGAGAGCAAATGGTTAACCATTTTTGGTTCTCACCAGTCGTGATTCATGTGCATCGAAACAAGAATGCATCTTTGTAGTGAGCAAGTTGTTTTGTCCGTATGTAAAAATTATAATAAATAATTATTGCTCTACTCTTGGTATTGAGCCTTCTTTTTAATTAATACTGTGAACGTTAGAATTTATATTATTTTCGTTCTCATTAATTTCGCCTATATATATATATATATATATATATATATATATATAAATTAAATTTAAACGTTTAAAATCTCAGAACCTTCTCTCCTTCGTGCACGTGTAGTTATCACTTTAGTTCGATGAATTCCTAAAGGACGAAACGTGCCAACTGGCTTGTTAATTTTAACACCAAAACGAAGCTGGTTTCTAGAAATCATTTGAGAAAATCCTTGAAAGATTTTTTTATTTTCATTGTTTCGCAACTGAACGTCAGAGCTGACATTATTGCATTCTTGATGTCCTTTATGCTTGAAGCATATTGATAATGTTCTTTTTATTATGTCTATGTTTACTAAATGCATTCCAACCAATCATTATACGTTATTTTTATGATCTTCTTTGAAACTTTTGAACTGGCGCTTCAGAATCAGAAACAAAAGATATGAGTTTAATGTCGTCAAAAAACGGAGTGTTATATTCTGCAAGCCTTCTTTTCTCATTTTGTGTTGCAGATATTTCAATATAATTGCTAGTAGCAATTTCTTAGTAGTTGGCATTTTCTTTAAAACCTTCTTGTTTCTAACATATTCCTTATTCAGGGTATTATCAGTATTCTTTGTTACATTATAAGAAAAAAATCAGGTTCAGTTTTCCTGTAATAACCCTTTGTCAGGATGTATACTATATGATAAAATAAACAGATATACAGACCTCGTCAGTTGAATTTAATAAACCATATGTGATCGAATTCTTGTTGTCTAACGAACTCCAGAATTGTTAAAATTTAGCGTTCATACATTTTCATCGTTTCCTCCCTCCCTCCCCTAATTATAACCAAAGCTTCCATTTATACCTCCCTCTTTCCTGACAATATATATATATATATATATATATATATATATATATATATATATATGGTGTGTGTGTGTGTGTGTGTGTGTGTGTGTGTGTGTGTCAGGGGCGACTCCGGGATCGGGCTTGTCGGGCTGAGCCCGAGTAAGTCAACATTCAAGTATATCTATTTCAAAGCAAGAAAAGTCTTTCGTAGTGGGTCGTTTTCATTCTTGACTTCAGCTGGATCCAAAATTAGTTGTTTTAACTCCGTGCATGAAAGTATTGACCCAAATATATTTTGTTGATATTGATCATAATAAAGAAGAAAGAAAGAAGAAAGTAAAAAAAAAAACAAAGTAAGTAAAAAAAGAATGAAATAATATTACTGTGACTAGTCGGGCTGCGTAGGTATGAGCCCTATCGAAGATGGAGACACACTTAATAGGCAATGTATTTCTTGCTTTAATTTTATAAATAATCTTTTAAAAATTTCTAATGACCGGTATGCCCTGTTTTTCAATGAACACATTTTTATTTCAACTTAGGGTTTTCAAATGTCCATTTCAAAATAATTTATTCCGTACAGTATGTTTTTAGTTGAATCTATCAATTGAAAAAGAGTAAATTACATTTAGCTGTATATATATATATATATATATAGAGAGAGAGAGAGGGGGGAGGGGGAGAGAGAGGAGGGGAGATAGATAGATAGATAGATAGATAGATAGATAGATAGATAGAATTCCACCAATAAGAACATTAATTTAGTCAGATAAAGATCTTTTAGAGAACGAAACGCATTATGCAGAATTTCTATTTTGTCATTCAATTACCTGCGAATTTGAGTGTCTTAATGAGAAAATGACCCTTCAGACAAGGTTCGAACCTGTGTTCTCCTTATAGGATAGGTCACCTTCAGTGACATCAGTATTCCTTGCTACATTAGTGACATCCACCTTATAGGGAAAGCCACTGTCAGCGAGCGGAAAGCTTTCAAAGCTAACCATGGTTCAATTAGCCTCTTTAAGAAATGAACATATTTTGTCGGAATTTCTAAGATGATAAATTATCATTCTTTACAAGCGGATTATTGTCCTCAGCTTTATTAATGTTTTCACCAACAACAGAGATAACGACAATAGTCCGCATGTAAATAATCTGAAATATATTTTGACTTTAAATAACCTACAAAGAGTTGATAAACCGTAAAAAAACAACAAATCAATTAACTCATCCCATGTCTTACTGTTAACACTACACAGTTCTTGAAAACATTCAGCAAGGAAATAAAGCATATTTTATATATTTTTTCTCTATAAAGAAGTAATTTTGTCCTTTAATTCCCTTAACTGGAATTCTGGTTCTTATCTGAAAATTACTTAAACTCTTTCATATTGAAGACTAAATGTTATAGAATAGAATAGAGGTTGTCACAAAAGTATATGTGCATACTTTTTAATTGCAGATCTGGTTCTACCTGAATGTTAATAAACTCTTTGATAATAAAGACTTATAAACGGAATACAGGCTGTCTCCAAATATATATATATATATATATATATATATATATATATATATATATATATATATATATATATACTTGGTTTGTTAATAGCAGCTTTGATACTTACCTGAAAGTTAATTAAACCATTTCATGATAAAAACTATATGTTATGGAATAGAATATATGTAACTAGATGTTGTTATTGAATCGAGGCTCAAATAGGTCACACTGACAATAATTCACGATAGCTTACTCTACATTATAACAATATAATAGGTACCTCTTTGCAGAGGTATGACGAACGAACTTGTCTAGCAGACAGATTTCTACTATTAAGCGACTTAAACATTTACAGAAATATCTTGAACTTAAATAATATTAAAATATTTCGTAACGAATAAAAACAGATTTTCAGCAAAGTCGCATTTATTAAATTTAACAAAAATGATGAACTTTTTGCCTGTCATCAGCGACATTAAGCTAGCAAGTCTTTTGAAAATTAATTTTCCCCGAAGCAATATTAATCTCTGAAATCTTTGATTAATTATCGATATTTAATGGAGGATTTTACTTGTTCCCAGGGGCATAGGTTATGTATGCTCGAGCCCATATAAAAAGCAGAATTTCTAATACTGTTCTCAAGACTGACAAGGCTTCTTCCTCTGTAACGTTGGTGCAACACATTCATGCATTTTCTAAATATTGTTCACCCAATACAAGGCCTAAGTGCCACTCAAGGTGGAGGATTACTGAATGGGGATGTTGTAAGAGCATTTAGGGATGTAGGAAGAGGTACATACTATGAGGATGTGTAGGATAGATAACCGTTGATCCTAAACTTGAACAGTTTAAGATTTTAGTGATTAGGGATTATGTAACCTCGGGAATGTTACTGAATAGAATAATCACATTAAGACATGAACAACACATATAAGATTCGCCAGCGGCGCGTAGATGTAGTCAACTGCTAAAAAAGCGTCAAATGAATTCCACAATGAATCTCCAACTGCAGCATATCTACCAGTTGCCCCACGCGGTCAGATGTGGCGCAAAGTCGAATATAATGTGGAGTATCCGAGCTCGTAGGCTCGGCCAAAAATTCCCTGTAGACCCCGTATAAAACGGGGTCGGTTAGCTGTTTCCCGAGTCGACACTGCACTTCGCCATAGCCTCGTTTGAGGATCCTCTCGACCCGGAGGCAGAGAATTTTACCAGCACAACTGGAGACGAATCTCCGACAGCAAACCAACATACAGTATTTACTACTGTATTTATGTGAATGGGGAAATACCCAGTATTGTCCGTAGGTATGCTATAACAAGGGGGAATCCCTTCGTTCGTGAGTACTTTCCACATTGCAACACTTCTGGAGAAAAAGCTGTCTGAATGGAACTTCCTCTTTACCAATGGAATATGAAAGGAATGATAATGAGTCGACTCTGTGCATGTGACATAGCGGCTCCAACTGTAAATATCTAGATTGGGGCAACCAAGGAATGCAGTTCACCCGAATATCGACCTTAAAAATAGCCGTATAGCAGGCTACTAATTTGGTTTTGCGTCAAGTTAAGCTAAACTTAGTAAATTCTATACAAGTCTGTATACTGCCAAAGTGTTTTTGAAAGACATATTTACAATATGCAACGTAAAGAATTTTGGAACGTTTTACCAGTTAAAATTGGTTGTATTATTTTTTTTTATTTTCTCTTTAATTCTTTGGAGACAGTTTTCTTTTCAGCGTTTTTACAGGATTTACCGAAATATTTGTAAAGCCAACCTTTGCAGTTAGAATTTTCTGCTAAACATAACTCTTTTTTGTTTTCGTTTTTGTTTTTCTAACGAGTGTTACATAATTTGAATTTTAACACATTTTCTTTAAACCATTAGGAGCATATTTTTTAAATTGAATTTACTTAAGACTAACGATTTGCATTAACTCCTGCTTACATGAACTGCTTGACTGTAATCAACTGCAGTAATATGCTGACGCCCTCGCACCTTTTTTTTCTTTTTACAATATTAACATTTAATGTTTCGAATTTCGGATGTTGATATTTTTTTTTAATTTTCAAAATTTCTCCCAGGAAGTAAGGAAATATTTGTAATAAATTACCAGTTCGATTTATATTTATATTACCTCTACAAAAACTGTTACATATAATTTATATTTCTGAAAATATTCAATATTATAAAAGAAAAGTTAATTCTACATCCGTCACACGCAGTCTACATGTAACTTTACATATGCCTACATAATGTATATGCATATATCTGTTGTGTGTGAGTAACTTACATGGGCTTGTACCATTTAATATACACACGTGTACACGTACGCACTCATGCACATACACACGCACATACATATAATTCAACTGAATTTTATATAAGACACAGGAATTCTCATTCCATGGACCGCACAATAAAATCACAAATTTAGAGACAAGAAAAAAAACATTCATTTTTAAACTTAAAAAAATCAGATAGTTCTAAGATTTTATTGAACTTTTCGGAAATTAATGGGTAATAAATTATTGCTTTAAGCCTTTTTCGTTTTTTTTTCTTTTTTTTACAATTAATTTTATGTCTGTCGATGAATTCAAATATTCAAGCGCAAACTTTAATGCACGTAGACACACATTTTTAATGAAAATGAAATGGGACCTCTGCGTATGACGGCTGATTTCCCTTCTGTCTGGTACTAACCCCTGGGAAAGAGGAAAATAATATCTAAATTCACTTTTATGACTCCTTCTGTATTTAGACTGAACATATATCCTAATAAATGTAGTATTTTAAATAAATAAACAATTTAGATTTTAAAATTGATGATTTCCCCGTCAGCGAAGTGACAGGTACTGAGCTAGAAAAAAATATGACATACTTTGTAGACGGTATGGATTGATAGCCATTTTGAATGGTAATTAATTGGATTTACAGTAGTAAAAATGTATAAACTAAGATAATGTCAATGGTAGAAAATTTAAACGTATCATATACGAAAATATGTGCCGATAACGAGGATGTCGCAATTGCATTAAAGCACTCGAAGCCGTAGAAAAAAATGTGTACTTTGTTGTCTTAGCAACCATCGCACTAGAGAGGTAATAATATTCACATATTTTTTTGTACACGAAGCACAAGCCAAAAAGGTTGGGCTATATTTTTATTTCCATTTTCATTGTCGCCGGTTGAATAAATAAATAAAAATTGCCGAATTTCTTCCTGATCTTATCGTTCTTACGTTCATAGCTGCCTTTCAAGCGATTCTTGAAAGAGATTTGTGCTAAGTGTTTGCTCTTTATGGATTCAAACACAACCAATGGTCAATAGACAAGAAAAAGGAACGAAGTTACAACAGACTATCTTCATGGCAGACTTGAATCCCAAGGTAGGCAAAGTAGGAAAAGACGAAATAATTGGCAACTTCGAAATAGGATCTCGAAATGAGTGCGGCGAAGATGTGTCCAGTGTTGCAGGCAAGCAATCATCCAAGACGCCTGTCGGCATTGAGAAGCCCAGGAAGAGACAAAAAAAATTGATTACGTAACTATCAACAAAAGTTTCAGAAACGCAGTTCTACACTGCAACATATACCCAAGTGCCAACTGCGGGATTGACCATCTTCCAGTCGTGTGCTACATAAAACTACGGAGACTAAAGAAGA
This sequence comes from Acanthosepion pharaonis, assembly GCA_903632075.3. NCBI lineage: Eukaryota > Metazoa > Mollusca > Cephalopoda > Sepiida > Sepiidae > Acanthosepion > Acanthosepion pharaonis. Next base: position 851,678 of record CAHIKZ030000035.1, on the reverse strand, counting down.
CCAAAGCAATGCCTAAACTGCAACATAACAGACTCCTGAATGACCCAAGTTGCAAAGAGACATACAAAAACAGAGTTATAAGTGAATATGAACTGAACGAGATGACAAAATAAAAGTGAAACACTAATGACGTCGGTGAATGAAATCATCCCACAGAAAACGAGTAAAGAAAGGAACGAATGAATGACAGAGGAAATTCTATAGATGATGAAAAAGCGACAACAAACAATACAAAGAAATGGAAAAGAATACCAAACACTAAACATAAAAATTAAAGACAAATGTAGGCAGGCTAAAGAGGAATGGATCAATGAAAAGTGCGCAAAAATAGAGAGAATGAGCAACACAAATACAGCAAGTATGCACAACAGAATAAAAGAATTAATAGAACGAGAGGTGAACCAACCAACAGGCCGTATAAAATCAAAAGAATGATCTCTGATAATAGAAAAAGAAAAAAACTCCAAACGTAGAGCGAGTATGTGAAAGAACCTTTTCATGATGCGAGAAAGAAACATAATCTGAAAAATACGGAATGACCAGAAATACTAAAACATAAAGCTGCATCAGCACTGGACAAGATGAACAGACATAAAGCAGCAGGGCCTGATGGGATCGTGACAGGAATGTTCTTAGTTTTAAACGATTTTGGCAGCGACTAGATCACAGAAATAATAAGCGAAATATACAACAGTGGCCACATACCAGAAGCCCTCACTAAATCCATTTTCGTAACATTATCTAAGAGAACAGGTGCAAGCAGATGCGAACTTCATACGACAATCAGCTTAATGAGTCACTAAACAAACTAATGATGTGAATCCTGATGAATAGTGCACAAAACAGAATTAGACCGGAAATAGGACAAGAAGAGTGTGACTTTGTCAAGAACACCGGAACAAGAAATGCAACATTCATGATCAATATAGTTGTAGAAGGATGTACACCTATGTTTTATAGATTATGCAAAAGTATTTGACACGGCACGGCACACAGATCGATTTAAACTGTTAGAAAAACTAGATTTATTTTTTAAAATTTGTTATAACAATCCAGAACTTCCGCCTGCAAACGGATAGAAAATAAAGCCATACAAAAATAGAAAGTGGCGTGAGACAAGGATGTGTCTTCTCTCCAGATTGATTCAACTACTACAGCGAACTAAGGGAACTGGAGATTCTTCCAAGATTTATTATCAGTGGGCGTAATGTTAACAATATAAGATACGCAGATGACACTGTGTTGATAACCGATTCGCAAAGAAAACTAAAAGGGCCTCCTAGACAGGGCAGTAGAAGAAAGCCAGAAAAAAACTAATCATCAACTGCTAGAAGATATAAAGTATGGTCACCAGCAGGGAGAAAAGAAGCCCAATATGTGAGTTACGAATTGGAGATATAAACATCAAGCAGGTGCAGAAGTTCAAATATCTGGGAAGAGTCTCAACAGAGGATGGAAAATGTGACACCGAGATCCGAACACGCTTTGGAGTAGCGAAAAAAGCATTCCAAAAACTAAGCAAGTCGCTGAGAAACGGGAAAAAATTCTTAGAAACAAAGAAAAGAGTGCTGAATTGCGATGTGATATCCATCCTCTGGCAGTGAATCTTAGACAGTTTCCCCACGGATGAAGAAAAAACTAGATTCAGCAGAAATGTGCTTCTACAGAAGGATACTGAAAATTCCATGAACGGAGCGAGTAAGCAACGAGAAAGTCTTAGAGAAAGTGGCAACAGAAAGAACATATATATACTCAGAATCAGGAATAGACAGCTGAAATTCCTTGGACACATTAAAGAGGAAGGGAGAATTGGAAAACGTAACCCTCACGGGGCATATTGAAGGCAAGAGAAATGGCAAACCACTTACCTGACAAGCTTGTATGGATAGAAGGCGTGACGAGGCGTGGCGGCAGCCTTAACAAAGGTGGAAAACTGCAAAGAGCCACAAGAGATAATGCAGAGCCATAATCGCCTACGCCCTGAAGGGAGTGAGCACGTAGAAGTTACTACAGAATATACGCCTCTAAGTAAAATGCGTTTGACTAAAGCATAAAAAGAGAGTGATACGTGAATTTTGCAAATATCACTATACAAATAAGCCTCATAGAATAAAATGTGATTTTTCTGCATTTTATCAGGAAATTATTACCCAAAATGTCGAGAGCAAATTGAATAATGATCATGAAACACTACACACTTAAAATATATACCTGTAAATAAGTCTATACTGTCAGTAACAGTTTAATTAATTCTAGACCAATCACAATTCGTACGTTACAAATTTTCCATGCAGTAACATAGTAAAATCATTTACAAGGCATGTCTATAGAAAAAATCATTAGCACTATCACTATAGTAAAAATCATGAACAATGCATTACTATAGTAAAAATTATTAGCAAAGTTCAGTTCAGTTATGTGCCATACACGTTTAGGCAATCATGTATCTTTCGATACATGACTGACGAGGCAGATTTTTTTCTCTCATGTTATACCATAATACCTATTCTATTGCAATAGACTCTCCCACAGATAATAAGTAGTAGTAGCAGTGGCCAGTTGGGCTCAGTGGTGTTGAGCGAGTCAGTCGATGTCGGACATTGGCGTATCAACCATCACAACTAGATTGCTGCGTCATTAACTCTTATTTCAAGTTCCTAACGTTTTGTACGTCGGACCCTTTTTAGGACCGACTTATTGAAATAAAAGCCTCCACTGTAAAAACTACTCTACAACACCTCAGTAAGTTACCATTTCTTTCTGCGGTAGACCATTTGCCATTCAAGGCTATAGAATCCGGTCTGTCCTGCTATTCTTCTCCTGGGGTGAGGGAGAAGAAGAGGAGTCATACCTTTCCCAAGGGTATTATTAGCACGTAAGTGAATGTAATGGAGTCAATTGAGGAATCGATCCGATTCCTCGATCCGCGCCGCTATCCATTACTCCACCGTGCCTCCCTGCATTACTATAGTTAAAATCATTAGCAAATGCATTACTATAGATTTTAGACATTTTAGGCATTTAAATGCATTACTATAGATTTTAGACATTTTAGGCATTTAGACATATTTAGATATCATATTTCAATCAGTAATGCTTGTATTAATTCCTAACCACTGAAAAAAATATTTCTGATTTTCAATGCATTTTAATAGTAAAATCATTAATAATGTATTTACTCTATTCATATAATCTATTAGAAACACTTGCTTTAATTCTTAAGCATCGGTAATAGTCTACTGCCTATTTTTTTAATCCATTTTTCATGTGAAATCATTATCAATGGATTTATATTATACATATAATAACTTTATTTTTTTAGTAATCCCTGCGTTAATTCCTGACCAGTGACAACCACTTATTTTCCAGATTGTCATTACACAACATATATATTGGATACCGACAGTCGTTAAACTAAATTTTAGGTTAAATATAGCAAACGTTGGTAGAAAAATTATCAAATTTTCGTTTTAAGCACTAATGTTACTTTCATGATTTTCATTCAGACGCTAGCCTATGGACAACATTCTTTTTCTTCCATCAAGGCCAAAACACACTATGAGTGGGCTATAACAAATTCTTCTGTGTAAGGAGACCAAAGTAGTATCTACCAATGTAATTCGAACTTGTATCTTATATACTGCGAGTCCATCTGACATCGACTATACTTTAATATGTTGATTTCGGAGATCAAGTATCTCATCCACGCTGATACTTAACAGGCCGTATAAAATAAATCTGGGCGTCACCACCAAATGTAAGAGTAATAAGATGAAAGATAAACTAGTCAATAATTAATAAAAGAAACGGTTTGTGAAGGAAAATAGTACAGCTTAAGATAGCATATTAGCATATTTACAAAAAGTGTTTGTTTAAATTTGTAGTAGACAAGGTGTTTATTTTATGTTGCTTCATTTATTTTGTAGCTGGGAATAATCAAAAGATAACTTAAACATTGAAAATTGCGGTCCGTGAAGAGACTTTCTAACCAAATATGGCTGATCGCGGTTGGAGAGGAGTGTTACACTATGGAATGAAACTTAAACATTAGAATTGGAACAGCACTCAAAAAACAAATGTTCAATAGGAGTACATATGCTGTAAACAAACCATCAAGTCAGTAAACAAATCAGAAATACTCATTAAAAAAGAAACAGGCGATGAATGAGTATGATTACAATAATTAGAAAATTTTTTAAAAAATGGCACTGAACTTAAGGCTCCAAAACCTACTACTGTCGAATCTGTAGTAAATGTACCGTCTTTCGCTTATGAATTTTTGAAAAACAAACTTCCAACTCCCCAGCTCTTATATCAACCTCCGCTTATTCATCATCGTGGAAACTTCTTAGAAAATAAAATAGACCTAAGAAAACGATCATTTAAAATTGTGAAACTGTTTTAATAGAGATTCTAAAACTTCATTTAGATTATCATCTATTCAATTCTAAACATTCATTTAAATCATACAGATTTGATACTCACAGGTTGACGGCAATAGGGAAAGAGGAAAACAATACATATTCTACCTCTCTAGTTTCAATAAATGGAAAGTAGAACAAGATTTAGGAGAGATAATAAAAAGACAAAATATATTAAGAGCTACAAAGGACGGAAAATTGTGGAGCGCCATGATCGCCAACGTCCTGAATGGACACGGCACATAGAAGAAAAATAAAAAGAAGAAAAAGGTGTTATCTTTCATCATCAGAAGTAAACGAGAGTGTGGCATTCTTCGACGGAATGCAGAAAGTGCTCGACGATTGTGAAACATCGATAGTAACAATGCTTTTCCGCAATCAGACCATAACTATATATAAAGTAACGTACAGCGACCTATAAAGAAAAGAATAATAAATAAAAGACATTAGCAAACCCGACGCTGGAGTGTTTTGAGTCCAGAGCGTGGGTCCGTCCTTTAATTCACTTTGCACACTAGAAGTATATCACATCATTTTCACATTAGGGAGAAAACAATTTTCTGTTAGGACCATGCCCCTCCAAGGTTCCTCTCTTGGAGATGGACCTGGACATTAGAAGCACGCTTTGTAAGGTTTATCTTTATTTACGGTAAAAAAAATTGATATTCAAGAAAATGTTTTGCACTACTTACACGTGGCTATTGTTCTCATATTTAATGTTATTATTCCAGCGTTTAAGCCGCTGTGATCTCCGGCCTTCATTAGATGTATTTCTATCCGGATAACCTTAAGGTAATTTCGGACTAAGCTTAGACTGTTCTCATTCCGCTGCCTATGTCTATGGATGTCTTGTTATTTAGCTCAGTTATTACTTACCATATTCTAATTTAAGTTTACAGGGATTAGATTCACACTTTCTGTGTCACCAAATTCACGAACCAAAGCTTTTATGCAATAGACTATTGTCCTTTAGGAAAAGAAAATTGTTTTAACTTTCATTAAATTATTTGCTGTATTTTACATATCATCCTTTAACTCAAATAAACTAAGATCTACACTAATCCAACTCCCTTCTCAGATTTTTCCAAACCCTGATTATCCCAATCTCCGAAAAAATCCTAACCCTTCCTTATTCCAAATATACTTTTATTAAAGACCCGATAATATATAAGTGTCCTTTGGAAAATGACATAAAGATCAAACTAGGTGGAAGTCGTGAAGCAAGAATATCGAGAGAAAAAAAAGAAGCAAAAAACACAATCTGTTTGACAAGTGTCAGAGAGCGTGTGGCAATGTGTCAAAAACTAAATCTAAATATTACTCTCTCTCTCACCTCAACAAAATACGGTCGACGCTTGTTGAACCATCACCAAAAAAACGAGGCATAATCTTTGTTTTTTTTTTTATATGAGTGCATTTACACCATTTTTTCGCTCAGCATTACAAAGGACAGGAAAATTGTGGAGAGCCATGATCACCAACGACCTGAATGAACATGGCATATTGAAGAAGAGGAGGAGGAAGAAGATGAAGAATTTACTCTAAAAAGTTATACTAGTGGCCTGAGAGCGGTGAGGCTATTCACATTTTTTTATTTCGCAGGACCGTTGTAAGGGGAAATTTGAAAATTATTCTTAAGTATTGGTAAAAGAGAGGTTGATATCATTCAATACATCAAACTCGTAACATTTCATCACCTATCCTGATGAGGGGGGCCATACCCTCAAAGTGACTCCTTGCCTAGAACGCCTACTGAGACTAAAGCTCACTCCTGTCCTCAAATGGAACGCGTATATTTGTGCCATTGCAAAAGATTCTGGAAGAATGGTTCATTGTATCGCTGTAATAAATACCGAACTCCTACTGCCATGTTGTATCCTTTATAAAAGTCAGATCAAACTAAGAATGAAGCATTGCTGTTATATCTGGGTTGGTGCTGTCCAATCCTCAATGTCCAGCCTCGACAGAATCTGAAAGTGATTACACGGCCTTGTGGGTGATGAAATATTCTCTACTTAGCAACTCTTATCCCACAAAGGAAATGTTGACAAGCTTTCACTACTATATTGTTATTACTGTGGCAGATGTTCGGACGAGTTACATTCCTTAGTGACACCAGCTCGGAGCTTCACAACTCGGGCCCATTCACAGTGGTAAACCATTTCCGTTTTCTACGTGTTCCTTTGATAACGAGCAAGTTCCACTCAGGCGGCCTCTTCCCCAGAACTGTTACAAACTCCCTAACAGCTATAATCTTTGTTACAGTGTCAAACGGCATCTATCCTACTTGTCATCATAATACTCTCTTACAATCTCTATCAGTAACCCTCTACTTTGAGTGGTTAAACTAACTATTTTTTTTAAATTAATTTCAACCTAATTTTGAAATCGATTTCATCCTACCTCCTGGTAATATGAATGTGATTTTAAGTTACTGTTGAGTAAAGTGAAGCAGATGTATCCGAAATAGCAACATCGGACTACAGGAGGAGGGTAGCTCTAGTATTTATATCATTAATATTGATTAGATCGGAGAATTCCTTGCGATGTATTAACAATGGAGTTTTAAAATACGGAAAATTTTATTTAGCTCATAAACGATAAGTCTTGTGAATTTGATTTTGTTTTTTTCTTTTTTTTTTTTTTTTGCTCAATGAGAAATCTTTTTTTTAATGTTGTTTCTACGCTTATTGAACAATTCTGTCTCGATAAATCGCCGTAAAGTATCTAAAACTTATACGAATGAAAAAAAGAACACGGAAGAAATAGCAATTGCCTCTTCATCATCAAATTGCTACCGTTTATCATTCACACGAACGAATTCCGATTCACTTTGAGAAACGGACAGAAAAGCGTGAGGTTCTCGAAAATGTTTCAGACAGGTAAACTAAACTTAGTTACTTATCTAATTAGCTTTAACTTCATTTATATACCATTTTACTTGTACAGAAAAAAATGATGCATTGTATATCCTTTTCCATCTATGATATCGGCTTATGGCCATATCAAGTTGAAACACCGGTTTTTGTACCATAACCGAAGTTAAGAAATGTACCTAGATGAGTGATAGCTTGGGAATACCAGGTACTGTAAGCTTGGATGTGCGGGTGGTGTAATGGATAACGACTCAGAATTAGAAATCGGAGAAACGAGTTCCAATTCCAATTGGATTCGTTATATTCCCTTACATGCAAATACCCTTAGGAAAGCTATGAATACACCTCTTCTCAACACATCTATGGGTTAATTAATACAAATTGTATATCGAGAAGCAAATTGCAATGTATCTGCAAAACCCGTAAAAAACAAATCAATTGATCCCTCTATGATATCATCGGCTTGTTTGGAAGTGTGTGTGTGTAAATGAATTTAAACAATATCAATGTGGTGTCACTGACGCCTTCTTTTGTTATACCCGGACTATAATTATAAACTTTAGAACGTCAACGATCATAACTTTTCACAGCTTCCTGTCCTCTGATAGATCTAAGCATAAAGTATCCCCCAGCTCCTGCTCTGCCTTCAATTTACATAAACTTATTAGGTAGATTAATCGCTATTTTCCTGTACTCTTGCCTTCAATTTGCCATGTGGGTGTTAAATTCTCTAAGTTCTCTTTCCTCACTATGTGTCTCAAAAATTTCATCTGTCTGTTTCTGATTGCAAATATGAGTCTTTTTTCTTTACGATTTTTCGTAAGAATTCCTCAGTAGTCACGTGTTCTGTCCATGGTTTTCGTAGCGACCTCCTGTAGATCCATATTTCTCCTGCACTATGAAAATGATAAGATTCTCCCAGAGAGCTAATCACCGGAATTCAATATTGAGAAGGAAATATTGGCGTAATAATTCTATCAATATACATGATAGAATCCTATCCAAAGTTTCTTATAAATACAGCTTCTGTTTTCGTATCCGTCTTGTTTTGTTTTTCAGAAAAGACTTGCACAATTGAAGTAAATTAATATAAACTATACTCCACTAGGCCAGTTTTTTACCCTTCTTTTACTATTAGTATCAATGTAGCGTTGCAGCACAGACCAGACACTAGGTTCGTTATTAAGGTACAGCTTCTTCCAGTCAAAACTTGTTGCTTAAAAATAACTCTTTGGCTAGACCGCTACCCACAAAATAAAGCCATAAGACGATTCTAGTAGTGGGCAAATTTTATTCAGTTGTAACTTGCTGTAGACGGCGAGGCAGACGAGGGTCAAGTTGAGAGGGTGAACAGTATAATGGGCGTGTCTTCCTTTTCGTGCCGTGTTGAGTGGTCTCTTGTCTCTCTTTATGTCTTTCTGTCTTTTTGATATAGGTGCCACTGTCTTATAGAGAACAGGTATTCTTCGTCTTCTCAGTTCTTCCTAAAAAAAATAATTCATCAAAAACTGAGGGTCTGGCTTTACTCAGTGACGTTCTTTGTCAAAACCATTTGACTTACTTATTGGGAGGTCACTCCATTGTGCAAAGTGTCAAGCCAATAACTACCGAAACAATTTCTGTAACATCTTTCAGATGTTTTGCTTTAACAATATATTGGTTGACACTGATTTCGCTACATCCATAACTGTGTCTTTCAAATAGATCATATGATAGTTCCAGTCTACATAAAAGTATTAATGGCTGTTACGATGTCATTTAAGAGTAATATGGTAACCAAAATCAATAGACACGCAGAAGTTTTACCTACAAATATGCAAACCAAGTAACCGTAATAAAAATGAAAGTTATAGAATGTACTCAAACAATCTCCGCGGACAG
>CAHIKZ030000035.1:695000-837500 GCA_903632075.3 Acanthosepion pharaonis | reverse complement strand
TTCTCTCGATACGTGTAAAGGTAAAGGATATCAGGAGGAGCCAATTACTTACTGGAGCGGTACAATGAACTGACCAATTTCCAGTATCTTTAGCGATAGCTCGTATGTACGAGTTCCATTTAAGTGAAAACTTGGCTGAGTTTGTCCCAACACTCGTTCCAGGCGCTCAATTCATTCATTGTTATGGGTGATAGTTCTGTCTGAATACTACTATTAGTACTACTCTTGCTAATAATAATAATAATAATAATAATAACAACAACAACAACAATAACAATAATAATAATATTAATATTAATAATAATGAGAAAAATAGAAATTTATACAATAATAAGTACATTAATAAACAAGGTAACAAGAGAGTATTTTAAATTTGCATTTGAAATTTCATCATCTTTGCTGTCTAGTTATAGATAAATCAGAAACGTGTGTCATCAAATTGTATTTTATTCTTTTATTTTATGTACTTTTATTCTTTGACTTACACGAATTTCACTTTTCGGTACACCCCACCACCCAAAAAAAGTTTAACTAACTCCACAGCGTTTTAACTACCAAGCATTTATCCTTCCCCAGGCATTTATCGACCCTCTGCATAGTCACATCGATCCCTAAGAGCCGATATCTATCATTTTGGAGACTTCCGCTCTAGACCCTTCATAATGATTCGGGTAGTTAACGCAGACTGTCCAAATTTCAAGCAATGCGTGTTCACAGTAAATACAAAAGTCACGCAATACACAAACCAATTCAATAACGTCTTACTATAACATGTGCAGTAAAAATTTCTCGGATTCTTTGCAAAAACATATCAAGACTTCATAGACGGTTCTCGAGATATTCAAAACAGTTCTATACTTTTTGCAGAGGGTTTTTCTATGAGCATGTGCATAGTTACTAACCATAGTTATTGTGCTTATATATATATATATATATATATATATATATTGATAATATTAGCGGTCAATATATATATATATATATATATATATATATATATATATATATATATTCAAGAGGATAAAATCAGGGAGATCTCAATGTCCAGGACAGAACAAGACTATAATATAAAAGGCTGAAACCCTAATATTCCATGGTTATAGTTTATTGCATTAGAATTTTTAATCACGATCAAATTCATCGGACCTAAAATAATTGTTTGATTTAGTCCAGTTCATAACACACACACACACACACACACACACACACACACACACACATATATATATATATATATATATATATATATATATATTAGTGTTTTAGTGGACTCAGCAATTTCAATATGCTTGCCTGAATCATCTTCAAGAAGCGAGAGCAAGATCTAAAAGGTCAGCTAATCCTACAGTGATCTCATTTCACAATCCTCACACTTGCTCCATATGTGGACTCCTTTGTAAATCACTAGCGGGTCTTAAATGCCACTTAAGATTATCGCACAAACTTTCATAAGTGAATCAATAAGCTGTCAGATCCTCATACGTTGAAACCGACGGGAGAGTCCATTATATATATATATATATATATATATATATATATATATATATATATATTATGGAACGGACTAAGTCCGACAATTATTTTAATATATTTTCTGTTTATACGTTATTTTTATAGCCACAGTTATTTAAGTAAATGCTCTGTTTATAACAAACAATATCAAATACATTTACCGGCCTGAATGTCTGGGAAATTTCATAGAAAATATGTGTCCTCCGACAGGAACCGAACTTGTATATTACACGGAATTGTCAATTGATTTGACGTGCTATACCATTTAGCTACAGAGGAAGCGTCTGGTTTGCAAAGTCCAAATTACTGTTTTTAAGCAACAAATTTCTCACGATTTTTCTCGAAAGATCATATCTGCTCAAAGCAGAGTATAGCGCGTCAGGTCAAATGACGGTCCCGTATAGGATACAGGTTCGATTCCTGTCGGAGGTCACCTATTTTCTACCAAATTTCTCGGACATTCAAGCCGGTAAATGTAATTAATAATGTTTATTATAAACAGAGAATTTAAGCATTTACTTAAATAATTGTATCTATAAAAATAACGTATTACCAGAATATATATATATATATATATATATATATATATATATATATATATATATATATATATATACTAAGTATCAAAAAATACTTTTACAAACTTTCTGGGGCGGGTTCCTCACACGAAAACAAGGACAAATGCCCATATAAACATATGTCCGCAAATCCTTCATTTTTGAGTTATTAAGTTTAAAGAAAGTTGACGGTAGATGACACATTGCTGCTCTGTAGACTAGATGGCGCTGTGTTGGCATCTAGACATTTGTCATTAGTGTCCATATGTGGCTAGGGTCTTCAATGTTTAACATGTGTAGTGGTGAGTTAACCGAGAAGTATTCCGATTAACAATGGCAGGATATTCATATCGTGAGAAGGCAGATATGATTTTTACATACGGCCGCGCAAATGCTAATGGGCGCGAGCCTTCATGACTGTATCAGATTGCGTTTCCAGACCGTAGGCAGCCGAGCCATCCAACCTTTGCTGCTGTTTATCCTCGCGTAGCTGAGACAGAATGAAATATATATGAGCAGGTGCTGAAATTCCTGTCTGAATTTCTGGTTTGAGGAGCTCTCATTATATACACACGGACTTTTGTCCCAAATCCTTGTTGTTGTTATCACAATGTTTCGACTGCATACGCACTCAAACGCATACACATTATCTATCGAATCCCGCATAGACAAACCAAAATTATGATACACATTAACATACGCACCTGAATTATACACACGAACGCTGCTTGACAGAACACTTACTTGTGAGGTTCACTTAATCAATGAAAAACAAACACAAAAAATACTAGAATTTTCTTTTTTCCTTCATATTTCATTTTCTGATTAAGCTTAAATAAAAGCGAAACATGTTATATTTATAAAAGTTTCCGATTTGTTCCTTTATCGTGTATATATATATATATATATATATATATATATATATATATATATATATATATATATATATATGTCATTCAAAAGAATAATTCAATAAAATTAATGTAATTAATGGCGAACTCACTTCGCTAACAGATTAAAGAAGCATAAACTCACATGGGTATGTTTAAATGCATATATCTTTAAATTTCTGCCACGTCATTGGCTTGTAAGAAATATTCCCATATATATATATATATATATATATATATATATATACAACAAGGGGGGGAAAATATATCTCGAAATTGTAAACTTTTTCATTTTTTGGAGCGATAGGTTTCCTCAGGTGTGATGAACATTAACTCTCCTCTCTTTTCACCCCCTCCCCTCTCTCTCTCACTCTCTCTCTCTCTCTCTCTCTCTCTCTCTGCCCTTTTGGTATTTCAACGAATTTCTAAGGTCCAAATTTCTTCTGTTCCAATCCTGTTCATTGAGTTTTTCTTTGCCTTTTCTTTAACATCATCTTCCATTTTCCAGCTGCCGATTTCCCAGTTCTTTCCATTTTGCTGAGTTCATTTTTTTATTAATATAAAACAAACTGATAAAGTTGGTGTTAGAAATGTTTTTAATTTTCCCATGTTAAAAACGGGTGAAAAAGCAAAGAAAACTATAAATAAATAAATAAATTTTAAAAAAATTCATCGCGCAAAGTGCACCCGAAACCTTTCAGGTTGATATTTAAATATAGCAATCTCTTGATTTAACTGACCTCAGTTTAACGGATTTCATATTTAACAGATCTCAACAAAGAGCTGAGGTTGAACCAAGGTTGAATTGTGAAAATTAAAAAAATATAAAATTTTATGTTCAATTTTGTTAAAAAATATTGAATTATCTCAGTTTTTATAAAATGTAAATAATAATAATAATAATAATAATAATAATAATAATAATAATAATAATCAAACAATGTATGTCGATATGGAAAACTACACTTTACCTCAATCATAAAAATGGAACCTATAAGTCTGGCGAAATAAACATCAATAGAGGAATATTTCAAGGTGACTCTTTGTCTCCTTTATTATTTTGATCAATAGCATTAACCAGAACTTAACTGCGGTTACAAAATAGCTCAAAAGAAAATAAACCATCTATTTTACATGGATGACTTAAAATTGTATGCTAGGAATGACAATGAGCTGGAAGGTCTTCTGCAAACTGTAAAATGCTTCAGTGAAGACATTGGAATGAAATTCAATTTGGATAAATGTTAAAGCTACAGTTTTACGAGGATCGCTACAACAAACTTCCTCCCTGCTGTAACAATAAAAGATTTAGAACAAGGAGATTATAAGTACCTAGGTGTAAATGAGAGTGAAGGAATTCACCATAAGAAAATTTAGTGCGTAAAAGAGTACTATAGAAGGGCACGACTGGTATTAAAAACTGAATTGAATTTCAGAACAGAATTATGGCCATTAATAACATCCCAGTGGTCCAACATAGTTTCAACATCTTGAACTGGACTCTAAATGACATCAGACAAATGGATTCTAAAACAAGAAAGCTTTTTTCTAAGTATAAGATGCATCATCCAAAGGCTGATGTAGACCGTCTATACATACCCCGTAAAGAAGGTGGAAGAGGTCTTATTCAGCTAGAATTGTCATGACAAATAACTATTGGCTTACTTTATGGAAACAACAAATGACTGGATGATAAAATTAGTGAAACAACATGAAAACAGAAAGAAAAAATATTCAATAATAAAAGAAGGCAGTAAATACAAACAACATTTACATTTAGTAGATTCTGTAGTAAATCAAACAGAAGCCAAGAACCAACTATTGCAGCAAAAGATATGAAAAAGAAAGCCAAGGATAAAGCCCTTGAACAGATGAAACAACGCTGGCAAGACAAACCTCTGCATGGCCAATATCCAGAACGTGCAAATAAACCCAATGTTGATAAAGTTAATACTCATCGATGGTTACGAGCATCTGGATTAAAGTCTGAAACTGAAGGCTTTATTCTTGCAGCGCAAGACCAGAGTCTTTTCACTAGGAATTTTCAGGCAAATATCATACATAATAATGTGGATCCAAAATGCAGGTTCTGTGACAAATACCAAGAAACAATAGACCATCTAATCAATGTTCTATACTTGCCCCAAATGAATATAAAAATCGTCACGATAGAGTAAAGGGCAATACTTACACTGGACAATGTGCAAACACTTTGGAAAATGTGTAAGCAAACACTGGTATGAACATCGGCCAGCGTTACAGAAATAGAAGATGTCACCATTCTATGGGATTATACCATCCACACAGACAGAAAAATTGAAGCAAATAGGCCGGACATCATTGTCAAAACCAGAAAGAAAAAAACTTGATATGGCTTGTCCAGCGGATTGTAACATAGCAACCAAGGAATTTGAAAAACTATCAAAATACAAAGACCTGGAAATTGAAATAGAAAAAATGTGGAAATTGAAAACAAGAATAATACCAGTGGTAATAGGTGCACTTGGAATTATAAAAAATGGAACAAAACAACACATTGAAAGAATCCCTGAAACCCCAGCTTAAGAGACATACAGAAAAATTGTCTTATTAAACAGCACACACACTAAAAACTTTGTCTATGTAACGCTAGCAACTTCATCGGAGATAAAAAAAAAAAAAAAAAATTAACATGAAATGTGGCCATAATAATAGGTCTTTCCGCAGACTTGGTAAGTGTGTCCATAAGAAATCGAATGATGATGATGATAATAATAATAATAATAATAATCTTATCTGAAAAAACTTAGAATTACTATATTGATCTGTTCTATCGATTCTTCAGTCATAGCTCATCCAGAACACACGGCATATAATTCCTAGGGTTTTATGGACTTTCAATTTTTACCAACATCTCTTCACTTTTAATCCGTTAAATTGGGGGTGAAGAACTACTACAAATGAATATTTGCTCAGCTCAGCTTAGTCTAACACACGCTCAAATGGGATGGATTAAAATATAATTTTACGCCATTCTTTCCTATCTTAAAAAGTCAGAGTTTATCTTGGTTTCACACATCAGTCACTGCAGATTGAGTAACTATCTCAACCACCAAAGTGTAACCGGAAGGACAGATACTCTTCGTTACGCTTAATAAATTTATAAGTTCAATATATATATATATATATATATATATATATATATATATATATATATATATATAGAGAGAGAGAGAGAGGAAGAGAGAGAGAGAAGGATGGACAGACAGACAGACAGAGATAGTCGTATATCAACGGTCTGAATGTTTATAAAAAAGCAGCTAAAACTAAAACGAAGTAAATACTAATAGAAAATTAATAATGATTGACAATATTTAAACTAATAATAAGAAAAATCAATATATTATAACTTCTAATGGCCGTAGACTGACAATTGAGCCGTTACAATAAAAAGCAACGGAAATTAAAGTGAAATACATATTAAAGAAAAAAAAAATAATGGTTGTTAATACTTCATCTAATAATAATAAAAGACAAAATATTAAGACTACTAATAGCTGTGGACTGATTGAATAATTGCGATGAAAATTACAAAAAAAAAATATTAATAAAAAAATGTGGAGATAACTTTAACACAGAGAACTCATAAAAAAAAAAACAATGCCTCATCTAATAAAAATCCTGGTGAAATAGCCTCCAAAATTTCTGCTGAAGCCTTTGTCGATTTTTATTTATTTTTCAGTCGTATTTCTTTCATATTATTTGGATTGCTTTTTAACGCAACTCACAGATTGTTATTTTACGAATAACAGCATCAATCGGAAATAAACAATAAACATTCGATGATATTTGAATTCTAAAACCACTGATATTTTCTTTTTATATAAATTTTCATTTCAAAATTAAAATTGGATTCTTATTTGATCATCAGGTTGTAAAATAATTGCGTGCTTTTCAATAATCGCTTCATATTCCAGCATTTAAGGACTGTTTTGTTCTAATCAATATGGTGGATTATACACACACTTAGCTCTACTATAATCCGCTCTTTCCAAATCTGAGCAGAATAATCAACGCATGCACACGGGCCATTTCCGGCTTGCCGTCCAAAAGTCGCTTTTATTCAATGGTGAATTTTGGCGTGCTTCCGAAATATCAAGCGAAAACCAATACAAAACGAGTCCATAAAAATTTGATCTCGTTCAAAATCTCCTTTATTAAAGGTCATTAATTTCTCGCTCAGACAGAGCGTCTGGGAAAGAAATCACTCTCTACTGGTCGAAACACTTCGAAATATTCCGTATTCAGAAAATTCAATCAGATGTTATTATTATTACAGTTTAGCGCAAGGAAACGACTAATAACATGCTAATCGTAACAGTTCATCGTAAATGGCACTGAAGAAATTGTTCAAAACTTATAAAACCGAACAAAAATCCGCAGACCATTATTAAAAAGGAAATTTCTATAAAAAAATAAGCAAGGTGAGGAAAACAAACATATTTACATATTAATAACACGTGTGAACCAGGCAAACCTATCGCCCGGTTCACAGTCCTCCCATCTTTTCATTCTCTTAAAACTTTTTTTTAACTCCCAGTACCCACTTGCGTCTTAGGGACATTATTGCGTTGCTTGGGGCGAAATGATTAAAAAAGCATATTTTTATATATAAAAAAAAAAATCGAAATCGTCTTTGGTTCTAGAAACCAAAGACGATTTCGATTTTAAAATCAGCACCAAGTGAGCCAGTTTGATTTTGGTGGAGTAGTAGAAAACGTGCCACATGCTCGTCTCATTCAGATTGATTACCTAATCAAAGGATTCTATTTATTTTCAAAACCTCTAAACCTTGAATTTGGTATTTAATCCGAAAATAGATTAAACTCGAATGCGAAAACTGAAAAAGTCCTTCGTAGAAAGTTAACTCACCTTAAAAGGACCAACTGGTACTGCATCGACTTCAAAGAGACATGATAATGCTACTCACAAAACAAACACCGGCTTGAAATGCAATGACTCCACCCGCTAATTGACTGATTTTCTTCCTCTCCTCCTGAACTTATGCAACAAACATCCTTTTTCTTATAAGCATATACTACATCTTTCGCACACACATGCATATTTACACCGGGGATACATGTATATCAAATACCTCAGGAAGTTGAACGTCCCTGCCTTACATACGTCGCGGAAGGTTAAAGGGGACGAACTTGTCGTGATGGAGGATTTATCGTGAAAAAGATTTATCATGAAAGATTTTGACTGTTGTGCGAACTGGATCTATCAATACAAAAATGTGAAATTTACTCAAATACAAACTGAAACTGAAATATTCCCCATTAAACAAATCATGGCATTAGATAAGGCTAAATGAGTTGAAATGTCGTTCAAAACATGCATATTTATAAAAACCTTTTCATTAGACCAAAGTTAAAAACAGTGAACACTAAACAACATTTCCCGAAAAACTGTTTTAGAACTTTTTGTAAATACTCATTTCTGTCCAATTTGTTGACACTTAAAAATTTCTCGTTCATTCCTGGTAATGTTGGACACTAAGCTCTTTCTTCAATATTCTGTTAGCAGGTTCAAGCTTAATAGAATATTTATCGCCACATTAAATATTAATATTGGCTCTCCTAGAGAAGCAACAACATCCTGAGAAGACTTTACTGATCTCCAAGCCTCTCTGTGCAGATCTTGTCTGCCCGGTGTCCTTTTCCGTTTCTCTGTCTCCTATCTCTAACTCTGACATTTCTATCTATATTCGTGCCACGCAATAATTTAAAGTTTCTATTCGCCCCTTGTCAAAACAACTATTTCGCTACTCGCCACGAAATGCCTTAAACTGAAAAGCATTCCCTCTTTAACCTATTTGCCAACTAACATTTCTGACAGGTCGTTGAATGCGCTAAATTTTCTGACTGCGTCACCTGTTCTTGCTCAACCAAACCATAGCAACAAGATGCCCAATCGCATCGTCTTGCAAAATCCATCAATTATATATATATATATATATATATATATATATATATATATATATATATATATTAATTAATTAATTACTGCTTCAACCATTTTTTTCGAATTAGCAACTTTGTTGCATTCTAATACACTTAAAATTTCAAAACTTAACTTTTAAGACAGGTAGTCTGTTTTCCCGCTCTTATTTTCACCTATCCGCCCTTATGCCACAACTAGTTATGGTTATTAAATATCATTATTACCAAAATATATATGTACCACCTAAACATAATCTGAGACAATGGCACAAATATAGTGCACTCTATGAGGAAGGAAGTCATTAAATATCTGAGTCAGATGCGAAACTAACTTACGAGCCAATATATATATATATATATATATATATATATATATATATATATATATATATATATATATATTTTCAGCCCAAATAAGACGATAATGCCACTAAGGTGCATAGGGTTACTGGGAGTGTAAAGGAATTAGAAGACTTTGGGAGAAAGAATAGGGAAGTCAGTCCTAAACAGCAAACAAGGGATAATTTCATCCCTCTTCCACGATCTCCTCCAAGTAATAATTGAGTAATTTCTATACACACCAAATTCCACCCAAAATAGCTTATTAGCATACAATAATGTGTATTAGAGCGGGATTGCCGCCCAAATACGCAACTATATTTTTTTTTTAATATTTCTGAACAACATCCAACAACATCCAAATAGTCATGTATATGATCAGAACTAAAAACACCCACAACAATAATAGAATTGATAAAATAAGTTATCAAAACTGTTCCTCACAATACATTGGGGAAACATACAGAAATTAAATAAAACGTATCTATGAACACAAAAAGAACCTTATACATAATAAGTTATCAAATACGCTAGTCATACACAGAAATAAATTCAATCACAATTCTGATCTAAAAAAATACCATATTTATCAAAATATAAATTTACTCCCTAGTTTCTTTCCAGTCTCATCTTTCCTGAAAGAATTACAGTTTTCTCAAGCCAACATACAAATATGTTGAAAAATCAAAAGAAAACTGTTAAATCCGTCACCTCTTGTTTTTTGAAGATGTCCAGCACATACGTCCATCCGACACCATAACAATTTGATCACAATTTAAATAATATTCATTTAAACAAAAATATTTCTTGAATATTACTCTCTTACTTTTTACAAGATTTTGAATTAAGACACTTTATGTCCTCCAAATGTTTTGATTGAACTTTCAACCACCTGATGATCATTTATGAATTTAAAAGCCTTGATAAACCAATGATATCTCCGCTTTTGTATATAAACACGTGTAACAAAATAAATCCTGCATTGCCTTGATAAAGTTCCTTAGAGGATGAAACGCGTTGGCAAAGAATAGTTTTCTTCTTTTCTTTTCATATATATATATATATATATATATATATATATATATATATATATATATATATATATATATATATATATATATATATATATATATCCTGTCGAATTCGACGTATGAGGGTCAAGCAGATCAGTTCTAGGAAACCGACAGCTCGACAAAAGCACATGAGATATGATTATAGTGGTGAAGGTTTCCTGCAGGACCATCCACACTTTTTGAAAGG
This sequence comes from Acanthosepion pharaonis, assembly GCA_903632075.3. NCBI lineage: Eukaryota > Metazoa > Mollusca > Cephalopoda > Sepiida > Sepiidae > Acanthosepion > Acanthosepion pharaonis. The sequence goes on along the minus strand of CAHIKZ030000035.1, from coordinate 826,958 downwards.
CCGAATACAGAGACCTGGTGCACTACGTGCCACAAGGTCCCCAAACGACCCTCCGCAGGTTTTGAATTCAGAGTTGTCCTTCTCCTAAACCAGTTACCATCCAAGGCTATAGAACCCAATCTGTCCTGCTATTTACCCATAGCTGGAGGGAGAAGAAGAGGATCTACACCTTTCTCAAGGCACGTAAGTAAATGTAATGGATTCGACTGGAATTCGAAGTCGGCTCAATCCAAGCCGCTATCCATTACCCCACCGTGTCTCTCTCTCTCTCTCTCTATATATATATATATATATATATATATTCCTTGTCAGTGTTGGCAGGGGGATTAACAGCTTTCAAATGCTACTTCTAAGACGGTTATAGTTGTTCTGGAAGTGTAGGAAATCTAAATCAACACAAATGTGCTACGTCACATCGAATTCAGCTCTTTTTTAAAAAAATCCTTCATATACTTGTTTTACAAAGAAAGGCCAGTGATTTTAATTGTGTTCATTTCATTTCAACAAAAATTGTACTAAATAGGGAGCCTCTATACTCACCTGGTTATTAAGAGTACTTTAAACTCACTTACAAGTAAACTGAGTTCATTCGAAAAGTGTGTTCCTAGATTAGTGTACCCCTAGATAAGAAGTAGTGTATCCTAAAATTGTGCCGCTAGATAAAAAAAAGTCGTGTAACCGAAAAGTATATCCCTAGATAAGAAGTAGTGTAACCGAAAAGTATATCCCTAGTTAAGAAGCAGTGTATTCAAAAAGTATGTTCTTAAATAAGAAGTAGTGTATCCGAAAAGTATGTCTCTGGATAAGTAGTGTATCCGAATGTGTCGTTCTTTCTTTCCGAAAATCAAACAGAGACTCTGATATATCTTTTTCTTCCGTCTTTTCTCGTAATCAAAATGGAATAATTTGGTTTGGTTTGTTTTACGGCATATCAACTGCAGTGGGTTATTTAATGCCGATCAGATTTTTATTGCTGGTAATAATTTTTTTTAAATATATTGCTGCTAATATTTTTTTTCTCAAAAATGTATTGCTGGTAATATTTTTTCCTTCAAAATTGTATTGTTGGTAAGATCTTTTCTTCAAAAATGTATTGCTGGTATTAAAACCAATTTTTACACTTTCATAATATTTTGACCCCAGTTTGTCTATATTTCTGAGATGAGGTATTATGTACATTATTTACATTATTCGGACTATTGTCCTCATCTTTGTCGCCATATTTATCACAACGTTTCGGCCGTTGTACGCTCCGGCCTTCTTCAGGTGGTTGGAATTTCGAACTGAACCCTTTATTTGTATTGTATTGAACTCACACTCTTTGCCTTGAGGACACAAGGCACAGTGGATAAAGGTGTTGGTTAGATCCAGTGACAGGACCCAAAGAGTGTGAGTTCAATACCCGGTTAAGGCAGTGGAGAACTTTCAGAGGGAAATTAGCAGGCGATAACTGATAACTGACATCCATCAAACATGGCACGTGGAACTAGAACAGTCTACCCCAGTGAGCGAAGTAAAGGGTTCAGTTCGAAATTCCAACCACCTGAAGAAGGCCGGTGCGTACAACGGCCGAAACGTTGTGATAAATAGGGCCACAAAGATGAGGACTATAGTCCGAATAATGCAAATAATGCCCAGTTTGTTTGTTTACTATTTGCCCATAATTGCCCCCCCCCCCAACAGGTGCTTTTCTTTCAAAAATTTATGTACTGCTGGTGATTTTTTTTTTCAAAAATGTATTGCTGGTAATAATATTTCCTTCAAAAATTCATTACTAGTAATAATTTTTTACAAAAATGTATTGCTGGTATTAACCTATTTTTACACTTTCATACTATTTTGACACCAGTTTTGGTGGAGGATCAACTATTTGCCTATAGTTGGGATCCTAACAGGTGCTACCACCTTCGGTCATGGTGGACCTGGGAACACCAGCAATTAAGAGGTGATTCCACGCTTCTCAAAACCTCCTGATCAGAGGCCTTGCTGTTGAATGTGGTTTATCGTCCTACCCGAGACGCGGATGTAGTTTATCGTTATACCCAAGTCGGCGAAACGAAATAGTTCATTATTATTTCTCAAAGAGAATGACAGGGCGTAAAGTACGCGCTAACTAGCTAAGGAACGAAGGAACCGGTCAAATTATAATATAATGTAGGCATTTCAACGTGGTGTAAAGGAGTAATAAATATTGAGACAACAATCTTTCTTTCGTCTACATCTATTCTCGCTTTCCTTTCACTTGTTTTTCTTTTTCTTTTTTCTCCAGTTTTCTTACTTCCCCTATTTTTCTTCATTTACATCGCTACTCCTTCCTCCTCTGTTTTGTTTTCTTTTTCAGTTCTGTCAAATGAAGAGACAAACAATTAATGACGATTTTATGTGTAACAGGTTGCACAGACTGCACAGATACTATACTCGGGATTTTTTGCTCGAAAATACAACAATTGTGGCACACAGATACTATACTCTGATCCTTGGTAGGAATACCGAGCCATATCTAAATAATGCTAGTATAATATGTTTTGTTTGTTTAACAAACACCTTATCGATCATTTAATGCCGAAATTTAATTTTTTGGGGAGCATTAGTTATAATGCTCCCCCCAAAAAATATATTTTCTTTTAAAAAATGTATTGTTCGTATTTTTTTTCATCAACAAATCCCTGAAAATGTAGCAGGCTTTTAAAAACTTATCCACAGAGAAATTCAAGATTTTCCAGCAGAGATATTGGTCACAGTTATAGGAAATATTATTAAAGGTAGTATAATACAATAATGATATAACCACATTTTTCTCCTCCTAAAGGCAGGTTGCTTTAATAATATTTCCTATAACTGTGACCAATATCTCTGTTGGAAAATCTTGAATTTCTCTGTGGACATGTTTTTAAAAGCCTGCTACGTTGTGATTTGTTGATGTTCACTACAAAGAAAAGTGTGCGGACAACGTTGAAGACGAAAAATACTTCTGTATTAATATTAAAATTGATTTTGTCTATATTTCTGAGGTGTGGTATGATGTACCCTATTTACATTATTCGGACTATTGTCCTCATCTTTGTTACTATATTTATCACAACGTTTCGGTCGTTGTGCGCTCCGGCCATCTTCAGGTGGTTGGAATGTCGAACTGAACCCTTTATTTCGCTAGCTGGGGTAGACTGTTCTAGTTCCACGTGCCATGTTTAATGGATGTCAGTTATCAGTTATCTCCTGTTAAATCACCTCTCCAAGTTCTCCACTGCCTTGGCTTGAGGAAGGTGAAATGAATGCTAACCTACAAAAATTATTCACTGGAAATTATTTCCCTATTTTTTACAAGTAGACCAATATACTTAGGTAGTGCAAATATATATATATATATATATATATATATATATATATATATATTATATTCTAATAATTATTTCTAAAATCAAGTTCATTGTCGTGATACTTTTCTTAAGATTTTCGTAATTAAATTGTGTTCAAATCATAAACATTTTAACAGTATCCCGCTACCTCGAGTGGATCGCGAGCCTTGCATTGAGTAAACTTTAGTATGAAAACAATCAGTGATGATTATGTTTAACATCTTATTATAATAATAGTTATTTAGTTAGCACGTACGCGTTACCCTGCCAATACCTCATAAACAATGGACTATTCCGTTTTAATCGCAATGAAATACGGAAAAGATATATTGGAGACGCTGTTTGGTTTCAATGAGAAAAAGAAAGAAAAATAGAGAGAAAGAATGAAAGAATAAGAAAGAAAGAAAGAAAGAAAGAAAGAAAGAAAGAGAAAGAAATAAAGTAAGAGGCAATAACGCCCTCATGTGATTAATGTCTCCTTCAGTGAAATGGAAAAACTTCTTAATAATACTACTTGTGTAAATATAGTAACGTAAATGAGATTAAAGAAAAAATTAATAACGATTATAAGTGCTTCATCTAATAAAAATTCCAGATAATATTAACAATGCTGCTTGTATATATTAATACGAGAAAAAAAGAGCGAGAAAAAAAAATGAGAGTGAGAAAGAGAACGAGAGATAGAGAACGAGACGCTATCTGGCGTTTAACGTCTGCTTCAGTGAAATGGAAGTAATGAAGAAGGAAGGAAAAAGAAAGAGACGGTAAATAGAAAAGAACGGAAGATATACGTAGAAAGAAACTGAAGTGAGAGGTAAGAAAGAAATTGTTATATATATATTGTATATAACGGTAATATATATATATATATATATATATATATATATATATATATATATATATTATTTTCGTCTTTTTTTATTTTATTAAAATTTCATTGAGAGTGTTATAAATTTGTAGGTCTACTCGTAAAAAATAGGTAAAAAATTCTAGGAATAATTTTTGGAGATAAGAATTAACTCTTCATGCCACTACATTTGTTAAAATCGAAAAAATATTGATTTTTTTTTTTATCGATTTAATATCGTTCAGAGTAAAATCGTTTTCCTGACCTCTTTTTTTACAGAATTTTTTATTCAGCTGTTTTGCGGACGAAAACAGACCTTTATTTACATTTTTTTAATGTAAAGAAAAAACGGATACATACATTTTTAATTAAAAAACAAGATTTCACATTAATAAAACTATAAACTCGTTTATTCTTCAATAAAAAAAAGTTATCATGCAATGTTTGTACATGTTCTTCCGAAAAAATCCCACGCAACTTTTTTTAAAATTCCGATATCAAATATGAAAAAAATTAAAGAAATAAAAATAAAAAAAAACTTCCGATATGCAGATATCAAAGATATAAACAGTTTCAAATTTGACATTTGTAAATAACAGCTAAGTGAATTAATTTTCGGTTCTAACAAATGTCGTGTCTTGATGAGAGTGGAATGAATGCTAATCTACAAAAATTAGTCACCGGAAATTATTTCCCTATTTTTTATGAGTGGACCAATATTCTTATGTAGTGCCAACACACACACACACACACATATATATATATATATATATATATATATATATATATATATATATATATATATATATATATATATTGTTTTACTTGATGAGTATATTTATGGTTTATCTTGTCGAAGTCAAACGCGTGGAATAAAAATAAAGCGTTTATTTGGTATAAAGAGTTGTAATAAAATGTTATGAATATATATGTACGTTAAATATATAGTAAAACATGTCAATTCAGAATCTTTTCATATACCTTCTTACGCTTTTAAATAATGACCCGGGTTAATTATTATGATTGTAATTGCAATATTTTTTAAAGTTAAGCTCAGATATTTTTGTTAAAGTTGTTAAGCTCAAACATTTAACAATGCGATATGAGAATTTATAAAGGTGTTTTATAGCAATGGAAATCGCAAGGAATGTGTCCAGTCATTAAATTAAAAAAATGACTCGTCAGAAAATTCAAAACATAGGAGAAAGAAAGAAAGAAGCGATAGCGCCATCGTGTATTTAACGTCTGCTTCAGTGAAATAATATCGTCATAGGAAATATGCCCACCCAAAATGATTAGTCTCAGTGCTAAAAATTAGCAAAATTCGTTGAATTTCCACGGTTCCTGCTCTACATGATTAAAGAAAATAGATGTCATTAAAACTTACCTGAAAACTTATCAGGCGATATGCAGTATATGACTGTATGGGTATTTAATGAAAAGTTACAATTTATCCACCTTAAAATAAAGACAATATGTCAAGTGTTAACTGTAGAATTTCTGTGCGTCCAGCTAGACTCTTCTCGCTTGCACAAAAATAATTTATTCATGTTTCTCACATGAAATACCCTTGCCATTTATATATATATATATATATATATATATATATATATATATATATATATATATATATAATTATGATTTGATTTGTTACGTATAATACATAGACATTTCTACTGGCTAGCTGCTAAATGAACTGGGAAAATAGGATCGTAGCATACATACACAACACTAAATAGCACTGATTTTCCTATGTTTTGTCATATTTTTAGTGCTTCATAAAATTGTAGCGATATAATCCGTTGAACATTATGAATCGGCAAAAGATGCGAGAATATGCACCAGAAAGAATAAGATATAGGTAAAGAACCAGAGAAAAAAAGAATTGTGATTATTGAGAGAAATAGATTTGCCAGCAGATCAGGTGACACTATGGTTGAGATACCTTAAAACAAAATAAACCAAACCAAAATCAGTAGAGCAGTATTCAATGAAGGGCAACGTGATATTTTTCTTAGATCAAGAAAGGATGAGACATCAAAATCGGCAACAGAATACTGGCTATAAGCAGCGTATATCTGTAACAGCAAAGAAATATGGCTTACAGACAAGAGATAATATAGATGGTATGCAGTACGTCGGGTATATTCAGCTACAAAGGGAAATAGTTCAGTACAGGAGCATGAATCAGAGATTATATAGACAGAAATTTATCGGCAGAAATCCCAATTTAAATATATGATCCTATTCTTCATGGTTTAGTTTTAAAAAGTGTATGATTCATAGGCCAGGTGGGACAATTTATCTCTCATCCCCTTGCATCGAAAATCTCAAGAACTTTAGGGAAGAAACGTTGTTAAATATCAATGGCTAATCAGAATACCGAAGACGTAACATAAGAATAACTGTACAGGTTGGACGTCATTCTGCTGATAATTGGAATGTTGTACCTTTCAATGCTTATTTGCTCAAGAATTAATGTGGAGATATGTTCTTCAATGCAAAGTATCGAATACATCTTCAAATATGTATAAAAATGACACGACTGGGTGAGAATTAACATAGCTGCTAATGGTGAACAAAATCAAACATTTCATGACAAAATTATAAATCAACCAGTTCATGACGAAAATTGCAAATCAGCTAGTTCATGATGAAATCACAAATTATCTATCCTACTGTTATGTTTCCCCTCTAGAATCAAGATTCACAACACATCACACACCGTTTACAGAGTTCACCATGAAAATCATCAAAGGGTCTATTTTCGCAGAGGTAACGTCCAGCATGCTGCAGAAGTACAGCGTGGACGTGACACGATTCTCACAACTTTGCTCAAACTAAACGAGAGTGATCTTGATGAACGTATTTATTTCTACCCCGAAATTCCAATGTATTACGTTTTCAATGAAAATACAAGTGCACAAGACGTCCAGAAGAAGAATCTAAAACATTAGTCAATATATGGTCAACCCGAGAGGTATGGAAAAAAATCATTTACGCATGTTCCTACTTCAATTGTGCATGTTCCTATTTCAGATGCAAAATATTTTGAAGAGTTGCAGTAGACGGTGAAACTTTTCCCACATTTAAAGATGCTTGCATGCGGCTTGGGTTTTTAGAGAATAACGCAGAAATAAAATACGTATTAGCTGAGTCAATTACATGCCGCATACCATCTGGGCTTCATGTTATGTTTTGATACATTGTGCGTCTACGCAATGCCAGGAAAGGATTCACATTTATTGAATGCTTGCAAGGATTTTATGGCAAAATATTTTTTTTACATCAAGGACTAAATATTGAGAATGCAGAAAATATGGCTTTTCAGGCTATAAATGACGTTTTCAAGGTAAATAATACACGATGCCTACAAATCGAATTGCCTGAGCCGTTTTGTAATTAAGCTGTTTGCTCTTAAATATTAGGTCAATCCCGCGGACATTACCACTCTCACTAATGAGCAAAAGCAGATGACGAATTCTGCAACTGACAAAGTTGGAAAGTAGGAGAATGGCAAAATAATTGAATGTTCCTGCTTTTACGTATATGATCCTGGAAGCTATTGGAAAACATATATGTTTAATACATTAATGTCTAACTTCCAGGGAAACAACTATGAAATTTACAGCAGTGCCTGAACTGGTACAGCATGTACATTTCTCTTAAAAGAAAGAACAATACACAGTTTATTGAAGTTGTTATACCCAGTAACAGAAACAAGTATTTGCAACATATCTTCTATAAACGAGCAGGCAAATTATTTGATTAATATGGACTTGATCATTCTGGATGAAGTATCAATGACTCCATCTTTTGCTCTGCAAGCAATTGAAATGTCTGAAAGATATAACTGACATTAACGATATTTTCGATGGAAAGTGTATACTTTTGGGCGGAGATTTCAAACAGCGTGAATATGGAAGGTTTTCTTTACATGAAATGAATGCGTTAGTAAGAATGAATACTACCACTTTATATCTTAAACATATTACAACCAAGAAACTACATCTGTGGTCCAACATAAATTTAGGTAAGATGAAAAATATAACGGATCACAGACAAAACTTAAGTCAATATTAATAATCACTCAAAAAACAGTAATCAATATAAAAGAAAAATAAAATTTTTGCGTTTTATATGGATTTATATATACATAAAATAAAGGGTGATGTGGATAAATTGTCGTCTAAATTGCGCAAACATCAAAATAACACATCTCATTTTAACAGATATATTTACCAAAATTACACAAAACTATCTATAAATACTAAAGAGTAAATTTATTCAATAAAATCGCCATTGGTTTCAATCACAGCCTCTAAGACGACTTCGGAATCTCCTGCAATTCTTCTGTGCGATCTCCTTGTTTAAGTTGTTGAATACTGCCATAATCCTTGCCTTCAGTTCATCTTTAGTGTTACAAGGAGTTTTGTTGGTCTCTAGCCCAACTACGCCCCATACGTAATAATCAATGGGATTGCAGTCTGGGGCGTTCGGTGGCCAGCTGTAAGGAGTGATGTGGTCGCAGAAATTGTCTGGCCAGCCATGACTGGGTTCTCCTGCTTGTGTAGCATGGTGCAGAGTCCTGTTACCAGATATAGGTTTTTCAGCAACAACCCTCTTGATTCAGGGTAGCACTACCTCCTCAAGGCACTTGATGTAGTCCTCCGTTTTGAGTCTGAGGCCCTCACCAACAAATTCGGGGGTTCTTTTTTTTATCGGAACGATGAAAGTGAGTTTTCCGAGCTTCTGCACCTTCGTAATCGCCATTAGACTCATCCAACTCTTTCCGAATCCTATTCACGATCCTCAGATTGACACCCAAACAAGCTGAAATGTTCGAATTTAAGCTTCCGGTGCGAATGCCAAGCAGTATAGCATGCCGTTTCCAAATGAATGAATTGCGTCATGGTAATGGTACTCTATTTCTCACAGACCGTGCCCAGCTGACTCTACTATACTGTGCAGTCGACAAAATCAAAAACAAACAATGCGCATCTGCGAAATTAATAATATAAAATGGCGACAATTTACCCATTACACCCTGTATAAGTCTTTTGTTAGTTGTATATGTATATATTATACTAGCAGAAGTATCCGGTCCATGACCGGATTAAAAGTAGTTTAGAAACAACAGGGAGTGAGAGAGGTAAAAAGGTTTTGAGTTACACTGATTAAAAAATAATTTATTTTGTTCTTTTAAGACATAAGAAAGTAATAATAAAAATCAAAGAATAAGAAATACTTCAAGAGTGCCGGCGTTTTTTAGTATGTATCTTAAAAAATAGTTTGAGTTTACACTGATTTAAAATTAATTTTAACGGTAAAAGCTAAGAATTCGGGTATTACAATATTCTTTTATTTTAGGTTTTGTTTGGCTGAGTGACAGTAATAAAAATGGATTCTTTTAAATTTATTTTCTCTTTTTACCCTCTAAACATTTAACAATAAAAAGTTAATTAAAAATTTGTCATTTTCAGGTGGAAAATTTAGCATATTGATTCAAATAGAAAGTATTCGTTTATCCTAGAAATAGTTTTTCCTTAAACAAAATGTTTTTAACTTACACCAATTAAAAATTAATTTATTTTGTTCTTTTTCTTTAACCTCTAAAATGTAACAATATAAACAAAGAGTCCTTATTTGTATTCAAATGAAAATTATTCATTTAAAAATCAGGTTTTGAGTTAGTGATAAACAATGTATTTGTTTAATTTGTTTTTTTGTTTTTTTTGTTAAGTTTTTTTTTTTTTTACCCTCTAAAAAGTATCAATGCGTAGGTACGATAAAAAGAAGCTAAGAATTAAAAATGTACAATTTCGCGTAGTCCTGTTTTTACATTTAAAATAGTATTTAAAAACATTTGAAGATTTGCTTTAGGTCTCCAATAAAGTAAGTTTTTTTTTTTACATTTAGTACTAAATTACAAAATATTAATTTTAGGAAGATCATTTAATTCAAATTTTGTATTTACTTTCGAAGATTTTCGCATTGGAATCTGTGTGATGTTTAAATATGACGGTTCTTAAGAAGAACTTGTACTTACTGGAAAAAAAAACTTGTAAAGAGTTCCACAAATCGATTGATTTTTAATTATTGAATTATATCATTTAATCAGTAAGAATCAAAAACTAATTTTTTTTTACTTTTCATATTAAAGTGTATGCGCGAGTTTAACATTCAGTGGCATCTCTTTTTTGAGATATAAGTCGACATGTACCAAAAAAGCTGACACGACTCCTTTATAATATAGATATATAAAACTAAAGAGGTCATAGAAGATATTTCAGCCTCCCACTATAAAACATCCAGCATAAATTCTACGAGTTTCATATATTTGAATTAGTTTTAATATTCGACTTTACTTTTCAAACTTCGTAATATAAGAGAGAGAGAGAGAGAGAGAGGGAGGGAGAGAGGGGGGGAGAGAGGGGGGGAGAGAGAGATGTAGTTTTATGTTGATACATGTAACTAGCGCTTTTCACGTGAGATTGGATTATACAATTTAAGGTGGCTGTGTTTGAGAGAAGTTCTTCGGGGGAAAGAGAAGTGACGTGAGTCCTTCGATTATTTATCAATCAATTCGATGTTTGAAATACTGTGAAAATCACTCAGGGCAAAACGAATGTATCACTTCCTATAATTCAGATCAATCAGATGTGAATTTCCTCTTTTCTGTGCAGGCCCTCAGAGAAAGATTTTGAATCGTGTTTTTGTTTGCATGATTTCGTGCACCCAACAAGCGGGAAAATATACAAAAATTCTGAACCTACGAAAGGTTTTTTTTTAAATTTTAGTCTTAAACAATCTTACCATATTTCGGACTTTACAATACTTTATATAAAACAAGTACGAAAGAAATGCTGAGAAAATTTAATCAGCAAATCGGGTTCGAATTTCACCTGAGGTTGTTTGTGTCTAATTGGCACAGTTGCTCTCGTTCTTGGGGAAAGTACGAATTCACCTCCATATACTCTATTCCGTCGCTAGATATCTTGAAAAAAGGAAGATCTTGTCACTGGTATGCCACGATGTTTGATGAAGAAGAAAATGAAGCAAACCAAACGACAACAATAGCATAACTGCCAGCCTTGACAATGTTTTTTTTTAATGCTGCCAGTCAGTTGAATTTGAAAAGATAAATGACGCTTACCAAGTTACAAATAAATACACTAATTTCACACGAAGATGTCATAACTTCCTGCCAACATTCCCTTTTATTTTCAAGATAAAGTATGTATAGAAAACATGGTTCGTGGACAAATTATTAAGCAGTGTCATAAGTAATTTCCTTTTTGGTGAACCAATTGTAATGACGAATGTATCACCCTAACCTTTCCTTAAAGAGGTGATGAAAAATGGGTTACATACAACAATGTTCAACGCAAAAGCAGTGATTGGCAATGATAAATCTAGAGAGTCGATGTCCAAAAACCGAGTTCCATCGAAGAAAGTTAATGTTGTGCGAGTGGTAAGATCGTTATTTAGAGTTCTTAAAACGCAATGAAACACTAAATGAACATTTATACGTCCAGCAGCTGCAAGGTGTCCATAAACGTTTAGTCAAAAAGCTCCCTGTTGCTCGTCAATAGAAAAATGTTGCTTAGCTCAATGACAACACAAAGCTGCTTACAGCAAGAATGACAATTTCGAACTTGACTGTTCTATCCCACCTACCTTATTCAACTGACCATGCACCTACCGATTATTACCTCTTTTTCATAAATATAAAAACCTTTGATGGGGAAAATTTTCTCTAATGAAATCCAGATTCAAGTGTTTGATGAAAACATCTTCACGTCAAAACCGGAATTTTAATGAAAAGGTATCGAAGAGCTGCCTGATAAGCGTCAACAAATCATTGCAAATAATGGTGAGTATATAATTAAATAAAATATAACTGTTCTTCCTTTTTACAAGAATAAAGTTGATAAACAAAGCGGAAATTTATTATTAAACCTAATAATTACGTTTTTCGAAACAACCTTGATTGCTGGACTTTGATCCCAGGTAAAAGGAAAGATTCTGTAGATTTTCTAGAAAAAAATACATCCTTTCCGCTTGGAAAACAAAGGAAACAATCTTTTTATTAAAACTTGATCCTGTGCTAAGCTAAACTTAGATAGATAGATAGATAGATAGATAGATAGATAGATATAGACAACTGCTAATAATATATGTAAGTACCGCCTATGTTACTATGTTAGTTCACGACGTCAGAGGCGGATCTTCGTATAAGTTGAAAGATCTCGCGGAACCAACAACAATAATTTGGTGTCCTTGTTATAAATAGAAATATGACAAAAACTCGTCTGACATGAAAATACGTACGAAGAAGAAATATGTCATTGAATTCCTCCATGCGGAAAAATTGAATTTTTGACATTAAACTACGCTAGCTGAAATTTTACGGTAACCAAATAGTGTATGTGAACACAGGCAATGTGAAGAGAGTTTCAGCAGTAATGACTGTGGTGTATGACACGTGACATTTCAGATGGTTGTCCACCCACGATATGGAAATTCATAGCTAATGGTGGTGGCTGTGGTGAAAACTAGTGTTTCGTATCTGAAAACTTTTTCTATTCAACGGTATTATTTTCTCCCTGTATCTGTAGTAGTTTCCATGAAAATCAACTAGATGCATTACTTTCGGCGCACCCTCGTATTATTTAGCAAAAGTTGGAATCGAATAAAAGTGAGATATATTTCAAATAGACATCTTTAACGTTAACGGCCTCTATCGCATCAAAATCGATATGGAAAGTAATTCGAAATACATAAACCTTATTGGTCCTGATAGATTCTTTCATGTGAACAAATATAAATAAGAATTTCATGACGGATAATGACGTGTAATGAAAATGTCTTTTTGACGCGCTGCCACTGTCACCTCGCAGTTGTTTCCCGTTTGCAACCGGGCAACCATCGTGTGTTGTCGCCGTGTCACTCCGCCTTTTAACTATTTCCGCACACCATCATTTATTACTACTCTTCTTACGTGTCCTCCACACACACACACACACGCACGCAAACGCATACATAAAACTAAAATATACTTTCAGCTTTTCAATTCGACATGCAAATATAATGAAAAGCCTGCTTGGTGGGTTAGGTAGTTGTCTATATTCTAAATTATTAAAGGAAAAAAAACAAAACTACAGAGCTGTCATGTTAACCACATTATATGATGTCGAATCCTGAGTCATCTACCGCCATCGACTTTGCCTTCACCTATTTGAACACTTCCATCAGAGCTACCCCAGTACAATCCTTAGTTTCCACTGGGGCGATGTCGTTAGTAAGGCCAAAGATATGCCGCACAAGTTACTTATCGAAGTGGAAAAACTGTTGTTTATCGCAGGTTTTACTGTTCAGTAACCTGTCCATTGTTCAGCGAGACAAAAGAGCATGATAGAAATACAAGAAAAAAATTAATCTCCTCTGGTATCAACTACCACTAGTGACAAACACAAGAAATCACGGTAACAGTTTTTTTTGCTATGTCTTTTATGAGAAAATCTACAGAATTGGAGTCGATGAAAAGAGTAACAAAACGAAAGTTTCAGTAAAAATTAATTCTTATACGACTTCTCAACATTCCGCACTTCCACCAACAGTCGACAAATGAAGGCATCTCGATTACCCAAAATGAATAATTAGTGTGAAACAATCGTTTTTACTTCATTTAACCATTTGATTTTAATCATTTTTGAAAATCAAATGTTTATTTAAAATTCTCATGACGCCAACAAATATTAAAATATTAACTTACTTTTATTCAGTTTATGATTTATTTATAAAATATTGATTACCTACTCGTATTGTTTTTAAAATTACTTTAATATCTTCTCTTTGTACATACATAATGTTTGCCATTTCGATATCGAATATGGGCATCACAAGATATGATTGTAAACCTCAATTGTACCTTGAACAGATATACTACATATATACACCGTAGATGATGGCTGAAGCCTCGTTGTTGAGTATTTTTAAGCGATTCGCCGCAAGCAAGGCGGGAGTGCCACTAGTACACAAAGGGCTACAGAGAGTGTAAGTAAGGGAAAAGATTGGATGTAGGGAGTGGGTGAGGAAAGGATAAAAAGAAGAACGGGAATCAAGGCAACAGATGTCGATTGACATTACATTTAATTTTAGATTTTTAAAGATTATAGTTATCAGGGAAGCAAGAGAAAAGGAGTTACACTGTCGGCAAAAGCGAGAGAAGAAGCTGTTGGAGTAGAAGAGGCGGTTACATTTAACTGTTTCAACAGTAAAGAGGTGGGACCGAGGTACCAACCTAGTAGCACGCTTAAATCCAAGCAGTCTGGCCACCAGTGAAAATAGCACGTCAGAGCAGATTCCATGAAAATATTTATAGAAAAGACAGAGGGAAACCACTTTACGTCGGTGAAAAAGTAACTAGAGTTTTTGGATTTTGTCGAGAAACTCGAGATGAACAGCGCGAGAACTAGACCATATATGACAACATTATTCTATGCAGGGATGAAATGATAGATTTGTAGATGTGAAGGACGGAATCAGACGAGAAAAACATTCTGGCGCGACAAAGAGAACCAAATGTCCTTGCGGTAGATGCAGGAATTGATTCAATGTAGTCGCTCCATCTCAAGTCAATAGAGAAAGTGAGACCAAGAAGGCGCAGTGAGGCGCTTTCGTGGAGTTCAGCATTGACCATGCTGACAGGAGGCAAGGGCGTTTCTCTATGGTGAGTAAATGACAGTAGTTTGTTTTGGATGCGTTAAAATTCACAAACCATATCTTATCCTAGTCAACCATATATTGGAGGTCATTTACGAGACCAACAGCTAGGTTAAATTGTCACCAATACCGGATTTACTATTGAGACAGGAGTAAATGGTAGTGTCGTCTGCGTAGATGCCGACTTGAGAAATAATGAAGATCAGTAACAGTGTAAGACCAAGGATAGAGCTTTGCGGAACACCAGCGCTCGTATGCAATGAATTCGAAGAGAAACCGTTCGGGACAACCTTCATTTTACGGTAAGACAGGAATACCGTATCCTTGAAGCTTACGTAGAAGACCAGCATGCCAAACCCTGTCAAATGCCTTGAATATATCTAGAACAACAGCTCGAGCTCCGCCGTTATTATCAAGAGCTTGGTATATATATTCAGTTATGGCCGTAAGCACATCAGCGGTAGACCGGGCAAAGCGGAAACCATATTGTTTGTCAGAGAGCAGAGCGTAGGATGTGAGATGCTTAACTACTTCGCCATTGTTAAAGCTCCAAGTCTTTTCCGAAGAGTTGTATGAAACTGATAAGACGGTAGTTAGATGGGTCAGAAGGGTCTCCAGAGTTCTTAAAGACCGGGACGGCAGAAGAGGACTTTCAACAGGCTGGAAAGCAAGAATCAAAAGCAAGAGATGATGTCTAATACCATCGATGGGGTTATGCACATCTCACTCAGTATAAACTCAGTTCTAGGGAGAATATCAAGTGTGGGTACCCCGGATGGGTCGTGTGTTGAGTTAGATGAGAATTTCCGAGCAAATCAGCTTTATCAGCTGAATATATTAGGACTTCGAATTGATTGAATAAAGGAGGGATTGAGGATTTGCTGTAGTTGTAGTTCAGTACACTCTTGCAGAGCCGTCAATAATCTTTAGAACCAAACTTGTTTCAATCTATCAGCAAACAGTAACTTTGCATCATTGAGGATACGCTTGCACTCATTACGAGCAGAGACAAAGAGACATCTGTTGAAACCAGACATGTCGCTCCGGTACAGACGGAAGAAATGATTCCTATGGGCTATAGCGGTAGAGCAAGTAGGTGAGAACCAAGGTGAGCGCAATTTAACTTGATATTTTCTTGCTTGGATAAAAGCCCTGATGCCGGTTCTTACTCAGGAGGAGACCTCAGATGCACATTTTTGTACGGGATGATTAAAAACCACATTACAGGGGACGTCGTGAAGGAAAAGACGGAACGAGTACAAGTCTGCGCGTTGACAAAAGAAAGATATTCTGTTAGTAGGAGGTTCATGGCTAGAGGAGGGAGTGGAAGGAAATGTTAACAGACACCACCGCGTGATCAGAGTTGCCAAAAGGGCAGAGCTGCGTAGCGCGACAAGAATCAGAGATGGAGGTAAAACAGAGATCGAGAAAGAAAGCATTATCGCCCGGGTTACTGGGAAAACGCGTAGGAAAATCAACCATTTCATGGAGGGATTAAGTAATTGAAAAGTTAAGGGTTTAGATGCCAGCGAGGTCAGTCATAGACTGTTTAAGACACATTGTATGGTGGGCGTTAAAGTCACCGAACACGAATATGTTTGAAAACAGGTGTAAAGAGATGGCTTTGTCTACATTATCAGAAATGCTATCGAGTAAACAACAATATTGAGAGGAAGGGGGACGGTAGAGAAGGAAGAGATAGTTTACTGAATTGAGGAGATATAGACGGAGACACATATACGAATGATCTGGAGATTCCAAAGAGAGTTCTCTAGCCAACGGGAGATGATCGTGGACATAAACTCACAGGCCATACATGTAGGTTTTAGAGTCCTTTCAAAGGAGAGCAAGGTAGCCAGGAACCAAGAAATCAGAGGAAGGGGTTGACAAGTTAAGGTTAGTCTCGCAGAGAGCTAGTAAATCAGGAGAGTTATCAAAGAGGAACTATTCCATACTGCAGAAGTTGGTACGAATACCACGGATGTTGGGGAATGAAATGTTAAAGTGTTTAGGTGATTTTTTATGAGCTGGTTTAGGTTTGTATTTTTGGTCGCTAATGGCCGTGTTGACTTACGTTGGTAAGGAAAAGGCTTAATAGAAGGCTTAATAGAAGCAGTCGGTCATCAAATGTGACACATCGCAAGAGATTCGCGACAGCACTACTTTTAAGACTAAAGAAAAGGAAAGGATCCAGAAAGCCCTTCCTAGACAGGAAACAAGGGATGAGCCTCTACTCCTGTTCAAAAGAAGAGGGAGAAGTATTAACCAGGCGATAGGAAAGACTATCTACTTCTATTAAACACACACACACACACACACACACACACACACACACACACACACACACACACACACACACCAGAAGCAGACAAAGACAAGCAAAAAGCAAAAACAATGACAACAGCAAGAACGGGCACGGAAACACAACTGGGAAGGTAAGCTGGACTGGGAACCACGGCGTGAGTTATGTATGTATAGGTCGCTCGTGGGATAGTGATGTAAAAGTCATATTGGGAGGAGAGGTTAAAGGGAGATGCTTGAGCGTTCACTACATCCACCCATATGGATTGTTATAGATGGATAGAGGAGAAGCATATGAGTTTCTATGGATAGGGAATCTGGAATGTAAATCAAACGTTCGATCTTCAGAGGAAGATTTGAAGGATTCTCTCTCTGCTCTTGGAGGTTGGGACATTTATAATTTCCCATTATTCGGTTTCTTGTAGATGTATATCCTAAGTTCAATAGCGTTAACAAACGAATTTTGAAAGTTGAAAACATTACTTTAACTTGATGTAATTTACTTTGAAAAAGCTACGAAAAAATTATAAATAGGAAGAAAGCGAGGATAGAGTTGTTAAAATAAAAAAAAACATTGAAAAGCGAATTAAGAAAACGGGAGAGAAGAAAGAATCAAGAAATAAAAAATGAAGGAAGGAAGGAAAGAAGGAATGGAAGGGAAGAGAAGAGAAGGAAAAGGAAAATAATAAAAGAAAATAAGTAAAACACATAGCCAAACAAAAAGCTATGAAACAAATAAAGAAAAAAAGAAGGAAAGTAGAAAAAATGGGTGAGATTTTGAAGGAAAATAAAAAGGTGACAAAATAACATTGCAACGTAGAAAGAAAGAAAGAAAGAAAGAAAGAAAGAAAGAAAGAAAGAAAGAATATTTGCGGGGGAAAATGAAATAAATTCACAGGAAAGAAAACGAAGAAACAAATTAAATAAAGTGTAAAAAATGGTAGAATAATTTTTAGAATGATTTCCGAATGAGTTTAAAAGTATTTTACTATTGAATGATAGTAATCAATTAACCAAATATCTGTAGAAACATAGAAGAAAAAATGCTGAGAAATATTGTGGTCTTAGGATAAGATAAACAATTCCGAGCCATTATCCTTTACACCACAACACACATCTAGGAAAACTGCACCTATTATTCCCAAGTGGTCATACATCTAGGTATTGGCCAGGTTCGACATAGCTTAACTTTGGTGATCGTAGAGGAACCGGTGTCTTAACGTGATATGTCCATATGCCCCAATTTCGCGATTGACGTTATGAATAAATTGTCCAAAGTTCATGTTTTGTTCTTCTCATATTAAAATAGTTCATCCGACTATCACAGTCATTGTCAAGAACTGCTGTTTTTATCAGTACGGTAAGCAAGGGTTATTTAAATAATTATTGTTTCACACACACGCGCGAGCGCACGCACACACATACACACACACGCACACACACACACATATATATATATATATATATATATATATATATATATATATATATATATATAATATATATATATATATATATATGAAGAATTTGGATAAATGATCCGGTGACAGAGTTATACATTAAATGACAATTGGAAAAAAACGTTCATGAAAGTACAATGTTTCTAAAAATATCCGATAATGCATTATTATTTTCCCAATCTTTAATTGAAATGTACTTTCATGAACGTTTTCTCCAATTGCCATTTAATATATATATATATATATATATATATATATATATATATATATATATATATATATATATATATATATATATATATATATATATATATATATATATATATATATATATATATATATATATATATATTAAAAAATGCCTTCCCGTTAAAGTTCCTTTGGGAGGAAGAAATGTTTTATCAACAATGACTCCTCTCTTATTTACAAACTTTGTGTATGATTCAAAATTTATTTGGTGATTGTGAGTTCAATCCCTGGACCGAGTAGTGCAGTCTTAGACTTAGCGGAAACATGGTGAGCAATAACTAAGTAGTACTAAATATGAACAAGACATGATATCCATAGACACGGACAGTCGAATGAGAATAATCTATTCTCGTAGACTAAATAAAGGGTTAAGTTCGAAATTCCCTGAAAGCAACCTGGATCGACAAACACCAGATTATGGTGCGATGGCATAACGACCGAAACCTTGTGATAATAACAACAAAGATGAGAAAAATAGTTTGAGTGTAAATAATATAAATAATGATACCTTATCATCCCTGAAATTCAAATAAAAATTATGTGTAAAACTTCACTAAACATGAGTCAAATACCAATCGTAACAACAGCAAAGAGAAAATGACTGTATAAGATATGCATACAAAATATGAGAGCGAAGCAAAGGTAAAAGAAAAGAAATTGAAAGAAAAGTATATATTTAACAAAGACAAAACTTCTAAATCGAAAGAGAAAAGACAGAAAACACGGGGGATAAACTTTTAAACAAAAAAAAAAATGAGAGAAAATAAAATAAAACAATCTTTTTGTTACTCTAAAGGGGAGATAACTCTTTTTTAAAGCAATCATCCATAACTGTAGTTTATTTATTTTGAATCACAATAATAAATTTTTGAAAGCACCTGTCTTTATACTAATTAAAACACTAAAGAGTTCTTCAATTAGCCAATAGCATAGTGTTGTGACTCTGCTAGTGAAAAATGCCCTTTCAGCAATTTAAAATCCTGTTGCAGTTCCTTCGTATCTGTATTCATTTATTTGTAGCTAAATTTTTTTTTATTATCAAAACATAAAATTCTGATTAACCCCTTGGCGACTAGATTTCATTTTGACTCGTTCTTCTTAACTGCAAAAAATGTTTCTCCTTAAGTCAGGAAGAAGTGACAAAATGTAATTCAAAAACCTTTCAGTCAAAAATGATATTTAAACAATGAATTTAATTTGAAACGAAAAAAAAGCAATGCGCATTAAAGATTGATTTCGAATTAAGCGTTACAAGTGAACATTAATTAAAAATTAAATAAATTAATCAAAATAAGTTAATTAGCAGCGAAGAATAAAAAGAAGATAATGTCAAATAAGCACATCAGTGAACGATTGAAATCAGAAAGTTTGGAATTAAATATCGGCTAACTGATTTCTAGTTCCAAGCCAATATCCACTACACCACCCGCATACCCAAAAGCTACTCTCGAAAATATTACTATGGCCATATACCAGAGCTCCTTCGTGGCTCGTGGCAGTCATCAAGAAACACCCTATGCCATTTCTAGCCAAATAAAGAAGCTTTTAGCAAAATGAACGAGACTGTGAGTTTGCTATGAAATATAAAAATGTTTTTGATCTCCCAAACAGTAGGGTGGATAAAGTCAAATTCTCCGAAGTTAATTAGAGTTAGAATTAATCTGTCACCATTATAATTTTATTGTAGCTGAACAATTAAATTCTTACACTTAAATTTATACCTACGGGCAATTTCGACAGAAAAGATAGTGGGATTGGTGGTGCTGACCTCAAAGGACCTTTTCTCAGCCAAACGAAAGAACTTTAAAAATGGGGATTAAAAATGAATCTTGATTTTTTTTTGTTTTGTTTTTTTAATTTTTTATTTTTACTTGTAAAACGTTGTGCAATCCTGTAAAAGGGTTTAAGATTAAAATGATAAAATTTCCAGGTTTAAACTTTTTCAGTTGTTTTAATTTGGTTAATAAATGAGTAGTTTTCACATTAAATTATAGAAAACTGCAGAGCCTCGACCCTCCAAAATTGTACAGTGGAACTCGTCCAACTTTCAAGCAGTGTCTTCCACATGCCATCAAGACAACTCTCCTCAGTAGAGTAAGCAAAAAGGAGAATGTGTTCATCCCTAGGATCCTCACTGATTGAATTACATTATGTCTGAATTTCTGGGATAATGAGGACTTACCATTATTTAAATGTAAAATCCCCTGAAGGTTATTCGAACCGACAAGTACCTGATGAAGGCCGGATAGCACACCGGTCGAAAAGTTGTAATAATTACAACAAAGATGAGGACGCATGTAAATAACGCAAATGATGATTGAATTACTACAACGATTCGCGTTAAGTCCTTCTTTGATATACCATGTCGTTTTAGGAATTTGGGGATTATGGTTCTCCATAACGTCCTATCTTTTGTTGTTCTAGTTCTTTTTCCTTTTTATCCTTCATCTGCTATCTGTTCACTCAAATTCGTCAAGTAGGTTCCTCGCAATTTCCATCTGTTTCATTTGTCGTTAATATGCCCCGTGAGTGTTAAATTCTTCAAGTCTTCTCTCCTCATTACGTGCCACAGAAATTTCACCTTTTTTTTCTGTTTTCTATTAGTAGTTTCCAGGTAATTTATATTTTCTTTAAAGCTTCGTTGTTGCTCACATGTTCAGTCTATGATATTCTCAGCATCCATCTGTAGAACCACATGTCTGTCGTTTCAACCATTTTCTTCTGTGTGAGATGGTTGTCCAATATTTACTGCCATATAGATTAGATATTACATAGCAGTCCAGCACACTTTCCTCTATTTCTTAATATTTTCTTTGTTTCTGAGACTAGTCTTACATTATTGTTATTTTGAATTTCTACGTCATGCCTTCTATCGTCTATTAATAAACTACTCAAATAGCTACAATTCTGTACCTGATTCATTTTGACTCCGGTACTAAACATCGATTGCAAGAAGACAGAATGCATGGTCGTTAACAGTAGAAATAGCCCAAAATGCAAATTAAAAATTACAGATACCAAAATCAAACAAGCGCAAAAATTTAGATATCTGGGAAGTGTTTTAACAGAGGACAGAATTTGTGACACTGAAATCCGAAGGTGAAATGAGATAGCGAGTGCTGCTTTTCAAAACCTAAGCAAAGTATTAAGAAACAGAAAAATTTCGTTAGAAACAAAGAAAAGAGTACTGGACTGTTACGTAACATCAGTTCCCCTATATGCCAGTGAATGATGGACAATTTCCTCATAGATAAAGAGAAGACTTTACGTAGCAGAAATGTGGTTCTACAGAAAGATGCTGAGAATGCCATGGGCCGAACAAATGAGCAACGACGAAGTTTTAACGAAAATTGAAACAAAAAGGACACTTATATGAAAGAAGCAGTTGAAACTTCTAGGGCGCATAATGAGGAAAAGAGGGCTTGGAACATTTAAAGGCAAGAGAGACAGAGGAAAAGAGCGCATAACCTACCTAACGAGTTTAAGTAAATAGATAGCAGAACAGGGTTTAGGAGAGATAACAAAAAGAAAAAAAATATTAAGACCTACAAAGGATAGGAAATTGTGGCGATCCATGTTCGACAACGTTCTGAAGGAAGACAGCACAAAACAGAAGAAGAATACGTTTATAGCTTGTAACTTGGGCTGTCTCTTTTGGTGACAATCATGCATTCTGTTTTCTTACAGATAATGGTTGATCGTTTAAGATAGAAATGCTCGACTTCTACGCATGTTGTTTAGAGATGCAATTTCAGTTATTTTTATTGAGCCAGTTCAATAGACACACTCCATCTGGTATAAGATAAACTGTAAGTAATAAATGATAAATGCATAAGGGATGGAGAAAAGAATGTTGGCAGTTCAATACATGACTGGAAGAGGATTATTGTAATGTTGATAAGGAAAGGTTTTTGTCGAACTGAATGGGGAAAATGGAAAAAATAAAAGAAAAAGTATATCAATAGAAGACATCTTAATTGACTCTGGTTGTTGAAAATATAAAGATTAAAATAAGAGGAGGAGGGGGAGGAGAATGAAAAGGAAGAGGAGAAAGAATTCGGCAATGACAAGGAAAAAAGAAATGATTAAAAAGTAGTAAGAAATTAACGATTATGAAAATGACAAAAAATTAGAAATACTATGAGGAGGGGAACTACGAATACGACAACGAAAGAAGAAGAAGGCCAAAGGAAGTGGACAATGAAAAGGAAGAAAATTTGGATAAGGACTAGAAAAACGAAAATAAATGAAGAAACATGAATGAATGAATGAATGAATGAATGAATGAATATAAGCTGAAGGGGCACGAAAAAGGAGGAGGAAAAAGAGAAGATAAAGGGACAGGAAGAAATAAAAATGAAGAAGAAGAAGAAGAAGAAGAAGAAGAAGAAGAAGAAGAAGGTATTAGAACAACAACATAAAGAGAACTAGACTAACGGACGAGAAGGAGAATGTCTACTTTATTCATCAAGAAGAAAAAGAAATAAAGTTTCCAAATTGCGTGAAGAAGAAGGCAGCTCAAAATATGCGGATAAAACAAATCGAATGACCAATAGTAAAAAGGAAAGAGCAATTATCATGCAGACAAAATGAAAGTAAGCCTTTTCGCATAAGATGCAAATGATAAGATCTGACTGATGTGAGGCATCGTTCAAACAAAACATCTTATTTTCAATGCATATATTTATTCGCTCACGGTGCTATAATACATATATTTGTATGTGCATGTGTGTGTCTCTGTGTTTGTGTGTGTACACGAAGGGTTTCTGAAAGATTCTTGGCTTAACCAAGAATATATGTCCCTGGTCACATTTTGGAAAGTGACGATGAAGAAATTCACCATATTTTTATAAGTGTCGAAAAGTACAAATTTTGAGATCAAGAGTCAAAAAGTACAAGATTTCGAATCAAGTGGCAAAAACCGACTACGATGCTTTCCTTAAAAAACATTCAAAAGGAAAATCGAATGAAATGCGAAACAGAATACATTAAGACCAATTTTCCAAACTTCCTTATTTTTCTTTACCGAAGAATTCTGTACTCGCCTTTATGAACCAGGCGGGTTGGAATTATTATTATACAGCATAAATTATCCCTTAATTCTGAATTTAATCCTGAATTTCTTACCTATAGGCGATGTAGCCTTTCCTTACAAGTTAGATTACTTTCTAATTTTACAAACAAATAACAATTATTTTTCCTTTCCATGTACCTCATTCACAGGATCTTATAAAAACAAATAACTAACATGATTCTACAGAGAAATGCTACATTTAACATAAAATACACCAGTAAACAATTTGTGTTTCCCTTGAAGTATTTGCACATCACGCACACGTAAAACACGAGCAGATCAGCGTTCATGCTGAACCCAACAGATATTAATATTTTGCCCAAAGAATAGAAAAAGTAAATAAGAGGCACTAGTGTCAATGTTCGTTTTTCTTTTTATTATACACTTATCTTATGGAAACTCGAAATGGGACGCACTAAGAGACGCGTTAGTGACATCAGTAAACAATATCATCCCAAAGGAGAAGGGACGAAGAAGTAAAAAACGAATGGATGACTGATGAGATTCTCAACATGATGCAAAGGAGACAGAAATCTTCCAAGATACGGAACGGAATACAGAAAATTACACAATGAAATAAGGACCAAATACAGGCAAGCTAATAAAAAGCTAAACAAAAAATGTACAGAAATAGAGAGATTGAGTACCACCAACAAAGATATGCACAAACAAATAAAGCAACTAACAGGACAAAAGACATAGAGCGCTCATATTAGAGAAGGAAAAATTCATCAACGCTGGAACGAATATATTGGAGAACTCTTCCACGACGAAAGAGAACAACCGGCAATACATAGAACTACCAACGGACCTGAATTTCTAAAAACCGAAGTAGAAGCTGCACTGGCCAAATTGAACAGAAACAAGACGGCAGGGCCAGGCGGAATTGTAACGGAAATGCTGGCAGCCTTAGATGACTTTTGGCATAGACAAGATCACAGAAATAATAAATGAAATGTACAACAGTGGAGATATACCTGAAGGTCTCATCAGGTCTATCTTCATAGCTATGCCTAAGAAACCAGGTGCAAACGAATGTGAACTCCACCGAACAATAAGCCTAATGAGTGACATGACAAAACTCATCATCCGTATTCTGAGGAATAGAGCGCAGAAGAATCAGGCCAGAGATAGGACAAGAACAGTGCGGGTTCGTTAAAGACACCGGAACAAGGAACACAATATTTTTGCTCAGAATGTTATCAGAAAGAGCAATACAAATGCAGAAGGGCGTGCACCTATGTTTTATAGACTACGCAAAGGCCTTCGACAAAGTACGCCACAAGGATCTGTTGGAACTGCTCAACAACCTTGATATATTCGGGAAAGATATTAGAATAATCAAGAACAATAATCAGCAAACAACATGCAGGCGCATATAGAACGAGTTCAACGAATATAAAAAAAATAGAAAGGGGTGTAAGGCAAAGATGCGTCTTCTCACCGGACATATTCAACCTATACAGCGAGGCAATTCTGAAAGAATTGGAAATCCTACCGGAATTCAGCATCGGTGGCCACAATCTTAACAACATAAGATATGCAGATGACAGGACTGAGAGCAGACACGGAAAAGAAATTACAAAACCTCCTACAGAAGGTAGCGAAGGAGAGCGAGAAGAAGGGACTAAGCATAAACTACAAGAAGACAGAATGCATGGCAATCAATAAAAGAATGAGCCCGAAATGCGATTTGCAGGTCGGGGAAACTAAAATCAAGCAGGTGGAGAAGTTTAAATATCTGGGAAGCGTTTTGACAGAGGATGGCAAGTGCGACACTGAGATCCGTAGGAGTATTGGGATGGCCAAGGACGCATTCCAAAATCTGGGCACAGTATTGTGAATCAGGGGGATCTCTTTGGTAACAAAGAAAAAAGTACTGAGCTGTTACGTAAAATCTGTCCTCCTATACGGCAGCGAATGTTGGACGGTCTCTTCAAAGATGAAGAAGAGACTCTAGGCGACGAAGTTCTACAGAAGGATGATAAAGATATCATGGACCGAGCGTGTGAGTAACGATGAGGTCTTAGATAGGAAGCAAACAAAGACGAGGCTTACACTTAACATCAGGAAGAGGCAGCTGAAGTTTCTGGGACACGTAATAAGAAAGGAGGGCCTGAAGAATCTGATACTCAAATGTCTAATAGAGGGAAAGAGTGACAAGAGAAAGCAATGCATAAAATACCTGTCGGACTTAAGCAAGTGGATGACAGAACGTGGTCTTGAGGGATGAAACTTATTGAGAGCGACAAGTGATGGGGGAAGTGCAGAGCCATGATCGCCTACGTCCTGAAAGAACACGACACATGTTCTTCAAATAAAAAGTCATATAGATTCATTCATGAATGATCATGAAATCTACTATGTTTTATAATATAGGTATATTATATGAAATATCCTGCCTATTAATAATGCAGATATTTCTCTTATTTATAAAAATCATTTTCCATATTACATTTAGAAGAGTTGGGAAACAAATAATCATCATCGTCGTCGTTATCATCATCATCCTCATCATTTCCATTACTAAGTCTGGTTATAGATTCGCTGCGCAGCTGATCACCTGACCAGGTGCCTCCACATGTCTGTGCAGCAATGTCTGAGTCTCTGTGAAGGATCTTTCTCTCTACTCATTGTCGTTATCAATCCATTTCCCCGCCTTGCTTCTTCTTTTTGCTTATATATATATATATATATATATATATATATATATATATATATATATATATATATATATGCGAATGTCAGTGTACCACACTTTTCAGTTAAAGGGACACAACCCTATAATTTTTAGATAATTCATCTTCTGTATAATAAATGCGAATGTCAGTGTCACACTCTTTCAACTTTACTTCTAGAGGCCGTAGCCCAACATATCATACCATTGTGGAATCAAGCCGACTCCATGAGCAAATTAAAAACATTCTGGCTGGACCCGGACACGCAATCCTAAAATTTGGGATTCCCAAGTTTTCATTACTGTGATTGTTTCCGGTGATTTTTTTACTTGATATTTTGCGATGACTTTTTTTGTACGATAACAATTTTTATAACTTGGAAATAAATTTGGGAATAGTCGAAATTAATTGCGAAATCCAGCGAAGTCATCCATCAAATAAAAATAATTTTCTGAGCGGAAAGTAAGGTTCTACGTACATAATGTTGTCATTAAATTAAGTGGCGGCAGAAAAATTATCTTTCATCTTTTAAAAGGTAAACTCAAATATTAATGCAATACTTAGATGTAGCAATCAATTTTGAGTTCTTCTGTAGTTTATTGTTGCCTGTTGTGACGAAGGCCCAATCAAGAGCCTTCCGGAGGATTAGCTTAAATGCCGCCTGATGGGGCGGTTTTTAAGTTAGTGTGTGTGTGTGTATATATATATATATATATATATATATATATATATATATATATATATGTGTGTGTGTGTGTGTGTGTGTGTGTGTGTGTGCGCGTGTGTAAAATTTCACATATTACTAAAAATGTGTCTGCAAAAGAACAATATGAATAAAGACAAAAAGAAAACTTAGTCGAAGCGTTTCGTCATCTGATGGACTTTATCAAGACAAATGTAAGGGTTTTTTATTTTGCAACAAGTATTTATATTTTATATTTATTTACTTTCGTTTACATATATATATATATATATATATATATATATATATATATATATATATATATATATCAGATATTTTTTAAAATAAATTTTTCAAATGAAATGAAGAAATTGTGCCTATTTCAATTATAACGTTACGCGTCTTCGCAAAAATGTAAATTTGAAAATAACAACGTTCACGAGATTTGAAAAATTAATAACTAACGTATCATATTTAGAAATGTGGCACAGAGTTATTACAAGACTTTAATTCTTGACAACGATTGAAGTCAGTCAAAAGCTCGAAGTATTTAATAAAAAAAATTAAAAAAAGATAATCCAAATTTAAAAAGGAAAAAGCTAGAAAAGCGAATCGATTAAAATTTCGATTAATTCAAACCGTCCTAGTCAAAATAAGTCGAATTAATCGATTACATTTTCCTTCTAGTTTCATGTTTGACTAAACGGAATCGTAAAAAAAACAAAAGTACAATTTCTTGACTCAGGGGCTGCTGTGTAGTATTTTTGTCTCACATACTGAAAGAATGTTTTTTGAACCAGAAAAATAATGAGGTTCTATTAGATTATAAAAAAAGTTGTTCTTAAATGAAAAAAACAAACTTTATTAACGATGTTAGCAAGCCAGAAACGGAGAAATCACATGTTTCGTTCAGATAAAATAGTTTCATTAGCTTATTGATCGATTAATTGAGCAAATCTTCGATAATACTTGCATACTATACACAGACAATTTTCAGAAAATTGAAAATAAAGATACTTAAATTTATCCCCATTGTTTGACATCGAATGATTGTATGTCTCGATACTTACTCAACAGAAGAGTACGGGAAAAAATAATAAGAGAAATATTGTGTTACGCCAATATTACAAATCAATAGAGATACCTGCCTAAAAAAAATCAGCATTTAAATATAAAAGTTCTTTTCATGATTGAACATAGACTTCTGACACCAGGATGAAATAGATAATTATTTCGTTGCTCAGAAAAAAATAATGACTGTTTTTGAAAGCAATAAAAATGGATGCAAATGTAATTAAAGTTTATTTAATCAATAAAATAATTTCCGTTATTCGCAATTGCAGTAACTAAACATCCAGGTAATTTTCCTATTGCTTGCCGAAGAAATTTTGGGCTTTTTAATGAAAAGAAATCTGTGAGATCTGAACTGATATCTTCCTTATTTCTTGATGACCTGGCACTAAAAAATGTGATCAAAACCCAAGAATACCCTGGTCTGGTGATGTGTGAAGTATAAAGTAAAACATTATCGCCTAATTTATCTTTTCCTGGGAGCTTGCTTTGTTATTGGGAGATCTCACAATTTCTCGTCAAATCTTTGTTATTTTCACTTAAGTTATTTACAATAATAGTATGTTGTTATACGTTCTCTAGGCTTCAGTAACTAATGTTGATCAATGTTTTTTTCAATTTCTACAAGATGCACAGAAAAACATTCTGTTGAAGTCTTGGTTGCTGTACTGAGATCACTTTAACATGGGATAATATCATAATAATCTCTATTTTTTGCGTTTATTGTTAACCTACAATACCGATTTTTCATTTCCTCCATTAAGGAAAATAGAGGTTTTCATTACTCGTCAGCATACTGTTGCAAATAGTTCAATTTAATGTTCTTTTCTCTATAAAGACTTCATTGCAAACCCAAATTACTTCATTATATTTAATTCCAATTTGATCAAGATGTTTGTGTATCGTTGAACATGACATTTTGTGACTTTTGTTAAATATCTGCCTCCTCTTTGACGAGAGTTCATTTTAAAAAAACTTGTAAATTATCCTTATCCTTATAGTTGCTTATTCAGAGCGACGCTTCCCATGCTAAATCACAGTCACCATTCTTAGATTTCATAAACTATAGCTAGCTTTTAGAATAGTCACTGCACCTGGAAAACGCAGCACAAATATATTTTTGTCTTGTTTTACTAACTTTATGAAATTAATACAGTTATGTACGATACGACATTAAAATTTTCCATGTTTATTGTAAACTATTAACTATGCATCTTCTGAAGTCTAAGTGTAGTTGCCTATTCTTTCTGCTTAGCAACAATTGTTTAACATCAAATTTGAATTCCCGACTTGATATAATGATTGCGTCACAATAAACTAATCTTTATTTGTAGTAATTACGTTTGGTTAGGTAAGGTGAGGTTAGGTTAGGCTGCTTTGATTTTGCGACTTGTTAACCCTTCTTTAGGATATTTAATGTCGATATTTTGTATGTGGGGGAGCCAGTGATGGCCGGACTCACTTTTTTATATTAAAGATCACCCAATACAAAGCACAAGTGTTACTGCACGAGTGTTACTAAGATCATAGAGGTGGGATATGAATGGACGAGGAGGTGATAGGAAATGAAGATTATTAGGATAAGAAGGGTAGATAACGAGTGATGTTTGACTTTATAGAGCTCAGGGAAGCATCCACACTGGAATTGTTCCACAATGTATCAGTTCTTGGGGAAAAGCTTTCTGAGTGGAACTTTCTACTTACACTTGGAATACGAAGGAAATGAGAATGTTTCGACTTTGTGAAAGTATTATGAAGTCTGAACTGGTAGCACTGAAGAATGTAGCTGATCTGAACATTTGCTCTGGAAATAACGATTAGTGTAGTAATAAGCTCTTAACGATGAGGAATTTTGTCCTTGGTCAAAAACTGCCGCACAAGCTGCGCTTAATGGGCAGGTCTGTTTTCATGATTAAGTTGCCACTCACCGAATGCACATAATTCTGTCCTTTTCAAACGAAGAGTATCCAACAAACGCGTCACAGTAATACACCTTGTGTGCTGTCTGTTTAGTGGCTGACCATCTGGAACGTACTCACGAAGAACAGTGCCTTTGTAGTCGAAGAAAACTGTCAACGGTGTCTTCACATTGCTTTGACTCATTCGTGCTTTCTTCGGTTTTGGAGAGGTTGAGGTCTTCCATTGCGATGACTGTGCCTTGATTTCGCTGTCATAGATATAGACCCGTGATTCGTCACCTGTTATGACCGTTTTCAAAAAGTATTCTCTGGTTTGGCAAGACAAACACACTCTATTCACTTTCCTTCCAATCACTGCTATAAAAAGGAAAGTGAGCGATAACGTTATAACTTAGTTCAAAGTAAAGCGGTTTCACTCTGCGTACATTAATTCTGTTACCATAGCAACAGACCCGATACTTTTTTATCAGACCTCGCATAAGATTGAAAACAGTATATGCCTGTAGATCGAATAATAGATTATACTGAAAAAATTTCAAATATGACAAACTTCGGGGAAAGGCGAGAACTGGTATCGGTCAAAAAAAAATTATGAGGAAGCTTTTTGTGGTGTTTCTTGACGTATAATCTGCAACTTCCTATAAACAGTCGCAGAAAGACAAACTAATGTGACACGATAACTAGGCGTCTATTAAAGTTGATTTGTAAAATATGTATTTTATTTTAATAAATTAAGAATAGAAAACGGTTAAGAATAGAAAAATAGTTTAAAAACATGTGTTTCGTTTAACAAAAGTACTAAGGGAAAAAAAAAGGAAAAATAAATAAATAAACGCTTTTTCTTTTATAAGTAAATTTATGGAAGAGAAAGGGCATCAGATTACTGTTAAATCCTACCAGTCATCCAATAAAATATTTGACTAAGTGATTAGATGTGATAAAAGATAAACGTTTAGGAAATAGATTTTAAATGACCAGGTCAAAAAACCTTCTTTACTGTATCTCGGCAACATTAAGGAAATGAAGAAAAGATAACAAATTTTCCCTTTCTCCAGGCAATAAAAAAAAAAGAAAAGGC
This sequence comes from Acanthosepion pharaonis, assembly GCA_903632075.3. Classification (NCBI taxonomy): domain Eukaryota; kingdom Metazoa; phylum Mollusca; class Cephalopoda; order Sepiida; family Sepiidae; genus Acanthosepion; species Acanthosepion pharaonis. Next base: position 795,515 of record CAHIKZ030000035.1, on the reverse strand, counting down.
TATAAAACATCCGACGGCCTTCACACGAAGATTTGTTAAGATAAAAGATTTAAAATCCTGGAAAATACATCGTGGGAGGCCGATTACAGACAAGGATTTTTTACACATCAAAGAAAGCAAAATTTAAGTACCTTGAAATTTTAACTTACAGTCATAATGCTTATCTTTTATTTTCACCCGGTGGTCTAGGGACTTCGATTAGTTCAATATAAATACGAGTGATTTTTTCCGAGCCGGGCAGTTCAGCCGGGTGTGTGGCTTTGAAGTAGCCATGTGTATCAGGCACACTGAAGAAGTGAAACTCCGTTCGTCTGAGTCGGTCGGTTCGGCATTTGATCTCCATTAGTTAGAGTTAGAGCTGAGTGTCACATCGCCTACCCCAACGGCAAGACTAAGTCTGGACGAAATAAAGCTTGATTAAACTCATCTAAGTTGTGGAAGTTCGTTCCTCAATGCTTTATCTTGTGCCCCCCAACTTGAGACTTCGACTTTTTAGACCAACCCCCGGCAACATCACAGCGTGGAGAACGGCCGCCGGAGAAATTGTACGGAGCTCACAGTGGGTGTTACACTAAGGAAAAATGATTCCACTTGGTGCACGTGTTGCAGTAACAATTAATCACTGGGCAGCTCTGTTAACCGTTGGGATGTGGCTATGGACCAGTTTGAAAATGATGTTGATGTTGGCTACGCACTAAATGAAGATCGAACTCACTAGAATAGTTAATGGGGGGCTAAATGGATATTCATGACACCACGTTCATGTTTCCTTCTTTCACCATTTCTATCTCATTGCTTTTTTCTCTCAACTTTTTTCTTTTGTCACCTCTTCTTCTTCTTCTACTTTTTTTTATCTCCCTTTCTCTCATTTTCCCCAACCTTTTTACCTCTTCATTTCCTTTCTTTCTTTTTCATTTCCCCACCCACCCAATCAGTCTCTTCTGACTTCTTTTTAAATATGTCCGTTCAGGACTTAGGTGATCATACCTCTCCACAGATTTCCTTTTATGTTATGTAATATCAGTCTTCCAAAATCGGCAGTGAATGCTGGACAATCTTCTCACAAATAAAGACGACACTTAAAGCAACAAAATTGTGGTTTTACATAAGGATGCTGAGAATACTATGGATTGAATATGTGAGCAACGACGAAGTTTTAGAGAAAATGGAAGCAAAAAGGACACTTATACTTAACATCAGAAAGATAGTTAAAATTTCTAGGCTATATAATGGAGTAAAAAGACTTAAAAAAATTAACACTCACAAGATATACTGAAGGCAAGAAGCACAGAAAAATACTGCGCATAATCTACCTAAAGAACTTGTGTAAATTGTTGGTAGAACAAGGTTTAGACGGGAGAGAGAGAGGAAAAATATAAAATTTACTAAGAGCTACAAAGGGCATGAAATTATGGAGAGCCACGGTTGCCAACGTCCAAAAGGGACATGGCACACAGAAGATTTGTCATGACTTCTTGGGAAAAACAGTGGAGTGGTTTTCAGTTGTTTTCTCCGCAGTTTCGAATTCAGATTTGTCCTTCTTTCAGACTATCTGCCACCCAAAGCTTGAAAGCACTAATTTACTATTTAATCCATAGATGAGGAGAGGAGAAACATAAATCCGTTCCGTGCATAAGAATTTGAAGTTGAAGTTGACTTGTCGATTCCATCTCACGTGCCGATAACCGTTACACTACCTACACGTCTATAGCTCTGAATTAACCAAATAGAAATTTTCTATTAAATCTCACTAATATCAACACTCGGGTAAACTGTTCCTATCTAATTTGATAAGAATTAATAATAGATACAATCCAGGCTTGCAAATTACTGATAAAATGAGTTCTAATGGCTGTGGAGGGATGGAGTCTCTAAGTCTTGTCTAACTTTCCACGATTGAGTTTCAGTATTGATAACGAGTAATGATTAATCATGAACATGACTTCCATCTGTCATGGTTTATACTCTGATAAGAACAAAGCTTCGAATTTCTAGCCACCCAAAACTTATACTGACTATGTAATATCGACTATAATTCTATTATAATGTGTCAACGTTTAACCTTTAAAATGTGTTTGTACATTCGATAGAAATAGGGAGATGAACACTAACTGACGCCGGCAATGGTGGGTAGACGTCCAGCCCCAACTCAAGATAGATATTTTCTAAATTTAGGTTAGTCTGACATGAGGCCACAAATGTCGGTGTGAGTAGAATCGAAGTCGCTACAAACGCGTTTAACAAATTAGATTGCAAACTTTAGCCCTCGATTAGATGTCCTTGCATTATTTACTCTGCTTATCTTAGCCTTGTGCAAGAACACAAATGCGGGGTGCCAACTGTGGGAAGTCGATTTTGGAACTACGATCTTAGACAAGTCGAGATAGTTGGAACATCATAAACTAAAATCAGGCACAAATTATTTTATTTTCAACTTCTACCATCAATTGAGGAAATCAATTTAAAAATTGAAATCTTCAACTTCGATAGTCTTGCAGTGTTGCCTGAATTGGTAACCAGGCTGAAGTATTCCTTGCTATTATAAGAAAAATAAGTAAATGAATGTAAAATCGATATTTAATATTTGTTTTTGAAATATCGAAAAGAAGAGAAACAAATAAAAAAAAAACGTGCAGATTATATAAGATACGTTATTTTTAAAAAAAAAAAGCATAAACGAGGTATTTAAATTGCAGGCAACGTTAAAAACACTATATTTTAAAGTCAATTTTCTTTTTGTTTTTAAAAGAAGTGTTTTTAAGTGAGCTCCGTATACCGTATTAATTTACTTATTTTAAGCAGGTACCACCAGAAATTCGCTAAAAAGTGAAACTCATGAAAAAATGCTCAAAGTATATAAAAGAGTTGCTAAGTTCATATCAGAAAGTTCTCGTGTTGAACATCTGAAGACCTTCAGCATATAAGAGAGAGAGAGAGAGAGAGAGAGAGAGAGAGAGAGAGAGTTCTTATAAATGTGTATATATCTAAGTATCTAATGATAGCAGTAATCCTTTCGACTCTGTAGGATTTTAGGTGTCTGAAAATGTAAGCATGGGAGAACGGACGAAATTATTTTCATCGACTCTATGGCTGCTTTGCCTTGTCGTCTCTGCGTGTTTATCACTTTTTTCGAGACAAACGAATTCATTTCAGAATTGCTTCTTGATTTCTGATTAGTTCACAGATGTGGTTCATTTGATCATCTCTTTTTCTTCACCTACATTTAGGAGTGGTAACATTTTAGCTGCTTTTATTTAATTTTTTCTTACCTTTTTTATTTCATTTTTATTTATATTTTATTTTTTTATATAGCAAACTAAAATGTTTGCCAACTTTTAGTTTTCTTTTTCTTTTTTATTTATTTTGAAATAGTGAACTTTTTATTTTTCTATCATTACACATAATAAAAACAAAATATTGGCATAAAAATATTTGAAAGAAAAGATCCAAGGAATTTTTATGCTATTTTTTTTTTTTTTTTGTGAATTCTTTTTTAGAACCTTGAAAATTTTGCTTACAATCTTGTTTTTAAGCAAGTTTTTTTGTTTTTTTTTTAAAGAAGTATATCTTTTTCATTTTAATATCATTGCTTTATGAGAAAGATGTTTATTAAAATGTGTTTAATTTATTATCATTTCTTGTAGTCGTATTAGTTTCTCAAATAGTGGATAAAATTGGTTTAAGAAACTGGAAATTGATATTTTGAGTAAAGCTGGTATCTTATAGTATTTTAAAAATTCCTAGATATGCAGTCGAACTAATCAGGGGACATGGTTCCCTCAATCTTGGGGTATTCATTCTTAATGCCTTTCTTTTGACGATCAAACCCACAATTATGATTTGCGAGATTGGTTTAGTGTTGTTACACGGGCAAGCGTTTAACTAATCGAATCTTCCGTAATAAGTAGTGACTTCATGCCACCTATTTTTCAGTAGTTTTAAAAATCAGCGAGTCATTTCATTTACTCCATAATATCTTAAATGTTTCGGAGTATATCATAATGCAGTATTTCACGCTGCCTATTATTATTATTATTATTATTATTATTATTATTATTATTATTATTGTTGTTGTTGTTGCTGCTGCTTGTTCAAAATTTCATATTGATCCTTATTCTATTAAACAATGATCTGCCTCTTTAAAATACAAATATACTGTAGCGGTTGAGACACGCCTGATTCACACTAAGAAACTCGGAATGCCGCCTTAACATCGCTTTAGTTTAAACGGTGAGGAAGGTTGTGTAGGAGTTACCAGAAATACCACTCCAAAACAATGAACTTGTGACTTGTGATTGACTATAAGAGAAAAAATGAATCTCCTCCATACTGTATGCTGATTTACATACACTCTCTATACATATTGTGGATGGCAAAAGAAAGATTATGAAGCGCCGGCCTACCGAAGGGAAAATTAAATTAGCAGAACGAAATGAATCACAACTGTATCAAATTTAATTGTCTATCTTTCTTATTCTGAATAGGACACTAAAATAATGGATTCAGAACAATAGAGCGTCTTTGATCAAGAACAAGATTCTTATTCGAAAATGTTGAGTTAATGAATTTGCTACGGAAATTTACTGCTAATCAGAGCTTCGGAAATAAGAGAAACAATAGACATTTTCACAGTATATCCGCTGATCCAGATTTAGTCGAAAAGGTTTGAGAAAGAAGATGGGAAAACGAATAGAATTGAAAAGTGAAGGAGGAAAATCGATGTTAAAAAACTGAAACGAAAAGTTTCCGAATCACATGAAAATAGTTGTCTTGCAAAACAACAGTGACGTTGGAACTGCATGTTTTATGTCCTGGATAATGTCGTTTATGATGTGCAGGTAGTGTAACGGGTAGTAACCTGGAAAGAGAAATCGAAGAACCGAATTCGAATTCCTACCGATTTCGTTACATTCCCTTTCGTTACGATACTCTTGTTTTCCCTTCTCAGCTATTCTTTAAACAGCAAGAGAGACTGAGTTTTTAGCCGTGACTGACTTCAATACCATTTTTGTTCTAATTAAACCAAAAGTAAAATTTAAATTACACTCTATTGCATGTAAACTGTGGGGTAAATTATTGTTCTAGCCCAGTTTCCTTCTTCAGTCTAGTGTATGTTTCAATTTTAATTAAAGCTTTGGTAGAGAGCTAATACTCTAGTTAGCAGAGAACTGCCCCACCTTGACACACTGTATATGTAGCTCTGGCGTTGTGCATGTTACACGGTCATTGAAAACATGATGGAGTTCACTGCGGCGTAAATTCTGTGATTTCGGCTGAGATCGAAAAAATGCCGTTTCTTCATTCAGATACAGGCGTATTAAAATAAATTCAACGCTCAGAATGAGCACTACAGAATGCGTAGGCTAAACAAAAATGGCAAACCCTACTGGATTGGTCAGAATTTTACGGCGCCAACTGAATGGGGGGGGGGTGATTTGAACCTCATCGACGTGGAAAAGAGTGATGCCTTTGTTTAAGTTTTGATATAAGATCGAAGAGCGCACTAAAACAATCAGTTCAGTTTCGGCAGTCATAAAAAGATTATGTCTTCCTCATTCAGATTGATTGACGTGACTTGGTTCCAACAAAGACACAAGCCGCTACGTGGAGATGATAGGTACCTAGCTGATTTGTTAATATCCGTTCTGTCTATCTTCCTCTCCCACCCGTTTCCTCTAAGAAACGATGCACTCCCACCCTATAGTAATGATAGTTAAAAAAAAAAAAAAAGGAAGCCTGAAAAAAATTGGTTGTCGTTGATTTAGTCTGTGATACAGCGTTAGGGTCCCTACTGGGGAATTGCCGATAAACTAATAGAACCCAGATACAATGCACAACTCAGAACAAGGTTTTGTTCCTTTGTATATATATATATATATATATATATATATATATGTGTGTGTGTGTGTGTGTGTGTGTGTGTGTGTGTGTGTGTGTGTGTGTATGTGTGTGTGTGTGCGCGCGCGCGTATTATGACGCTTTCGTTGGTGTGTTCTCCAACTTTCTGAATGAGATTTGAAATTCTGAGGCTACGTATCCGAATAACCCATAACAGCGTGCGTAAGAAAACCGTTACAATATTTACTAAGCTTAGTTTAGTACGACACAAGGCCAAATGTGGATTGTAAAATTAAGTTGCATGCGAGCTTTAAGGCGAAGAAAATGTCGTTTTTTTTTGTTTTTTTTTCTTTTTTAATTATTTCATCCAAGTAAGGCGGGAATACGATTAGTTCGTAGGGGGTTACATAGAATGAAAGAGAACTGAGAAAAAAGGAGGACTGAGAAAAGACAAAAAATGAACGGGATTCAAGAAGGCAGATGACGACGATTGATGTTGCTATGAAATTCTTGAAGATTGTAGTTATCAGGGAAGCAAGGAAATGGAAGGAAATTCCGCAGGTGGGAAGTGCGAGAAAAGAAACTGTTGATGTAGAAGTGACAGTTACATTTAGATATTTCAATAGTAAAAGGGTGGGACTTAGATGCCAATCTAGTAGCACACTTAAATCCATGTATTCGGAGCACCGGAGAAAAAGCTCCTCAGAGCAGTTGCCATGAAAATATTTGTAGATAAGAAAGAGGAAATCCACGTCACGTCGGTGAGAAAATGACAGTAATGCCAAATCAGGATCGATTATATTACAAATCCTTCTTTGGATTTGGTCAAGAATCTCTAAATATACATTAAGAGTACCAGACCAGATATGGCAACAATATTCAATGCACAAACGAATCTAGATTCGATTGATTGATTTATTTTTACGTCTTATCAAACTTTTTCAGGTTACTTAAAGCCAGAAAATATTTTTAATTTGTAATAACTTTGTGGTGATAATAATGATTTACTGATATAAGTCCTGCTAATTAACTCATACCTGATGGAGAAGAAGTAGACTCATACCTTTCTCAAAGGTATTTGCGCTTAAGTGAATATAACGAATCTGACTGGAGTTGGAACTCGGCTCTCCGATTTCCAATTCCGAGCTGTTATCCATTATACCATTCGCACATCCAAGCTGGTATTCCTAAGTGGTCACCCATCTAGATACTGACCAACCTCGACGTTGCTTAACTTCTTTGATCGAATTAGAACTAGTGTTTCAACATTATCTAGGCTCGAACACCGAATGCCGGCTTCAATGGGGAATAAACACCTATGTCACTTTCTAAGTAAGCCGGCTTATTCTACAGTTTCCAAAAGATTGTCCATGTACCATCTGTGCCAAAGGCTTTGTTACAGGATTGTTTTCGTGGTTAGGAAATCATTTTGAATATTTTGGAATCAGGTTGTTTACTGAAGTTTCCCTTCAGATTTTTTTTTAACAAACTATCACGCCCACTTTTTATTCGAGGTATTTTTTATGCGAACCTGATAAATCTTGATAGAAATATACAATTTGCCATTATTTTTTCTAGATTCTTTTTCCCGCAGTATGGAATACTCCTCATACAAAATAATATGGATTCCTAATTTAAAAAAAAAATAGATATAAAAATAAGTATTAAAGATACGTTATGTAATCATTATTCGTTACGTTATGGGTCATTATTCTTCAAGTGTAGTTCAAACTATTGATCTCATTCATTTTCTTTCTTATCAATTTTGTTTTACCACAATGTTTCGGCTAATCCTTTCTGTAGCTTTCGTCAGGTATACAATCTTCATGGAAGTAGGAAATATCACCGGAAAAGGGATCGGCTGATACATTCCGAAAACAAAAAGATCAATGATCTGAACAACGATAGGCATAAGTGTTCAAGAATATTTTTTATAGTTTTTGTTGCGGGATAGAATGATAGATCTATACCTACCTAGAGTTCTCAGTTTACTTCGATTGAAGTACTTATCGACTAGGTTGTACGCAAGTCAGGTAAAGGGATTTCTCTATGGAGCGCTTCAAAACAATAGGAAAAATAAAAGAAAAAAGAAAATGTATCAAATGCTTTCCGAAAGTGACTGATGCATTATGGTATATCATGAAAAGAAAATGTAAATTGTTTTTTTTTTTTTTATGTCTGTTTACTTTTTGGGTAGTTTCATGTGCGCGCTCAATTTTAATACATTAAATTTTTATTATTATTATTAATCTTCTTGTTTCGGTTTTTCATTTTCAACCGGTGATCTTACTTTATGAGCGTTCTCCATCAATGTCGTATGACCTCAGACAGATAGCACCATTCGCAGAACATTTGCAGAGCCAAACGACATAGACTTCTGAAACGATAGGAGTCAAGACTTCATTCAGATTTTCACAATGTAGGGCTTTATGTTCGATGGTTGAGATCCCAAAGCCAATAAGGGGCATCAACATCTCACATTTTGGCAACAGAATATATAATCGCTAGCAAGAGGGACAACTCAAAAAGCGAGCTACAAATTGGAGACTTCAAGATGAAACAAGTACAGAAATTAAAGTATCAGGAAAAATGACATCGAAACTATGACATCGAAACCTGAAGGTGCATTAGAATGACGAAAGATGCTTTCCAAATGCTAAGCAAAGTATTAAGAAACAGGACAATTTCGCCAGAAGGATTGTTAAACTGCTATGCAATATCAATCCCCCTATATGGCAAATGGTATCTGGAAAATTTCTTCAAAGATGAAGAGGAGACTTGAGGCAACAGAAATGTGGTTCTACAGAAGGGTGCTGAGAATATCATGGATAGAACATGTGAGCAACGATTTAAGAAAAATCAAAACAAAAATGTAAAATATTTAGAATCAGAAAGAGATAGTTGAAATTTGTAGGATACATTACGAGGAAAGATGGCTTGGCGAATTAGACACTTATGGGAGATATTGAAGATAAGAGGGAAAGGTGGAATGAGTTAGCCCAATTAGTTTTGTATAAATGGATAACAGAACGGGGTCAGGAGCGATAGTAAAGAGACAAATATTGCATAAAGCTACAAATGATAGACGTTTGTAGAGAGTCATAATCTCCCACATCCTGAAGGGACACGACACGTAAACGAATATTGCTACTTGGTCTTCAGTTTTGAACATAGGAAAAAATTTAGCATAGCCACTATATAAAATTATCGATTTATTTTATAGGAGAAAGCGAATGATTTTTTTCAGCCCAGATGCAATTAATATTGTAACGGTATAACGAATATGTGGTTAATTTGATAGCTGAAGGCTGAGACAAGAAATAATACATTTCTTAGCAAATATAATTTAAAGAGGAAACTTTTAATTTGTAACATTTTCGAATATATTCATTGAATCGGATTCCTAATTACGCCCAAACTAAAGCTAACTGGTTGACATTGTTTCTTTAATAAAAAGAAACTGTATAAGTGTTACTGGTTTTCTTGGCTAAAAAGAAATTTAAGAAAACTTAACTGCTTTGAAGCATTTCTAATCTACGTTGAACGACAACAGCTTCGACGATTCTAAAACAAAACAAAAAATGCCTTCACATCTAATTAATATGTGTTTGCAACAATAGGATGAAGATATCTACACACAATAAAAAAACCTGAACATGTATAATAAGGAAAATATAAATATCATTAGTGAATGAGAAATTTCTCCGACGTTTATTGATTTTGTTTTGTCTTTTGGGTGGTTATAATCAGATAAAGAAAAAAAATCGTTAACTCATTTACTATTTGGTTATTTCAATTGACGCCATTTTATCGTTCGGCTTAGCGACTAGGTAGTGAACAGCTGATTGCTTATGATCAACACCGGGAAGAAAGAAAGGTAAATTAATAAGTTTTATTGTGGTTGTTATTGGCCTGGCTTATTAACTTGCTAATAACAAAATATTTGCAGAAATTTCTTTTGTTTTAGCTCCTCAATGATACTTATAGCATGTTCTGTTATTAACCAAAATTAATGAAGGTTTTATTTACGTTAATACGATCACACATTCACACATGTATTTAAGACGATATTTAAAAAATGTCGTAAAACTGTCAGATTTAGCGTTTCAAAATTATGTAAAAGAATCAAAGATGTAGTAATTTTGATTTGTGTAGAAATTTGAACTTCAATTTTGTCTGATTACTTGCAGTTTCATTTTTGCTACGATAATTTTCTACAAAAAATATTTCGATAGAACGTCTTACTAATATAACTTTTGATCTAAGAGGGGTTGATCTGTGGTGACCCTAATATGTTCTGGGCTCGCCCGAAGAAATCCGAAAATATACTCGATGTACATCAAAAGTACTAGGCGAATCAGTGGGTGACAAAGAAGGCGAACTCATAGCCATTACACACAGAATCTAACTTCAAAATATGTCAGGAGCTGTACCGAAGTCAAAAGAGTTGAAGTTTGGATATACACACACAAATCAGTCGGAAGACAGGAAGTTATACAAATGTTCGACCCGCGAGGCAAGAAAAGATTTTCATACCCTCGCGAGAAGATCGAACGTATGTTCAAAGTCCCCGAAAAACCACATACCTTCGCAACCGACGTGAATGGAGTTCAGAAATGAGTAAACAATAATTTTACGCATGAAAGATTTTGTCTCGTTTGCTTACCAGATGTCACTATTATGCTCATCAACTTGGCTTGGCCAAAAAACTGTTACGATGACGATCGTAACACACCTGGTTGAATGAAGTCAATGAAAAAGATCTTGTCACGTGACTTAAGTTGACGTCATGATTTTGTGAGTTTGACCAGGAAATGCAATCAGTTTGTCGTAAGTCATTCAATCAGAGGAAGGGAGGGGGTTAAAATATCCTCGTCTTTCCGTGCCGTTGGAGATGGTGAAACGATATAGGTTTCTTGTTTAACAAGGAAAAAAAACCCTTGTTCGATATCACACTCTCTATCAAACCAACATTTTGAATAAAGCGCGAATTCTCAGCCACAACAAAAAATATCTTTCATCTTGATATCCCGTCCATCAAAAAGTTTCATGAAGCTTTTAAAATATTAAACTAAATTTTTAAAAAATAAGGTTGTAATTGTTGCATACATCATAGTTTGTATAGATTATGATTGTATGGATTTTTCTCATATGAGTTGTCGCAAGCGAAATACTCTTGCCAAATGTGTTATAGATTCGTTTGCTTAAAGAATGTTCGGCTTAATATAAAAACAGTTGATTTGATTACGCCACTTGTTCGAATTTTAAATATTTGTTTTGTTCTAGTGACTTATTTCTTTAATAAATTCTTTTGATTTAGCAGTCTGTTCGATTGTATGATACGTTTTCTTAACCAACCTTTAAAAAACATCCAATTCAGCTCAATACTAAACCTGCTTAAAAAAAGTTTTGAATAGAAAGCAAGAAATCCGTCTTTAATAGAAGCTGCATTCTTTTTATTCAAAGTCTTTTAGGCATCTTTTACAGAGAAACAGTTAGCTTGACAGTTAAATGGGAGAAGTCGCCCGATCCTGGAGAATTCAACCCTGTGGCATCAACTTATCGTTGCAATAAGCAAGGTGTGGGTTGGTGTAATATCAACAACAGTGTTGACAGTGATCACGGAGACTCAGCAATTTTTACTCATGGCCCACATGTATACGTATACATATCTTCTCTGCACACACACACACGCACGCACACACACACGCACGCACACACACACACACACATTAAAAGGACCTTGTCGCATGGTGCATTGGCGGCAAAGTTAGGTAAATAACGTTATGGTGCGATGAGTAATAAGATAATATCGCAAATATTTGTCAGTAAGATCTGCAACTTATTTGTTTTGGTCGAACTTGCACAATTACGACTGATTCACTATTCCTACCCAATTATTCGAATCTGCGCAGTGGCTATCATCATGGAAAACACTGGCGAGTTGTGTTCAAACTTTGTGGCTGTGCGTCCTTGTTACTAATACACTCTCTCTGCACTTTTACATTGTTATTCTGAAATAAAGATCTCGTCATTTGTATACCACGATGCATGACAAAAATGTGTCTGAATACAGACTTAAGAAAACTACAATTCATAGCTACTTTATCTGCTTAGGTACTAGCAATAAAATGGCTATTACACATTTTGTCAGCCTTAAAAGGATCCAGTTATCATTGTTAGAAGTAGTATGGCCGTTATTGGGTGTGTGGTAATGGAATCGACGAGATGAGTTCAAATTCCGAACTAGTTTATTTTTGTTCACTGCTGTACTAATGGCATTAGGAAAGACACAAATCTATCTCTATGAATCCATCAGCTATATGTTATATTGCAAATTAAACTACGATTTTTAGGATAGGGTAGCAACCAATCTATAAGAAGGAAAACACTGAATTCTTAACCATGGAGAAAGCAGCGGGAAACCATTCCACTAACTTTCTCAATGAAGCATGACTAGTCATAGATAATAAAGAAAAGAGGGACAGGGCATTTTAAGAGAATCATAGTCGCTATTTTTTTTTATTTCTGTTAATCTCCCTTTGAGCTTACATATTTAGAATATGTTTAAAATATATCCGTGTATAAATTATATTGTTTTAAGAGCAATTTTCAGTAGTTATGATTAATAATAATTAATCACTTCATTCCCTTTGGCTGAAGTTCAAGATCATTTAGTCGTTTTATTTTTTTCTTAACACGAACATCTCGTTCAATGAACTTTAGCTCTTACACTTATGATTATCTTACGCTAATTAGTACGATAAATCTTTCACAACCCGTCTCCAAATACCGATATTTTTACTTTGACCAAAGGGAGAAAAAATTAATTTGAATTTTGTCATCTCATCAGAAAACGAGGGGAATATTAGAATCACTAAAAGAAACCCGAACGTATAATTAGAGTGATTTGTCATAAGGCATGCCTTTATAAAGTCAAAGGCCATTGCTCGTTTGATACAATGGTTCATACTTTCTTCAGTAAAGCTGACCAACCCTGAGTTTGATTAGAATTGGAGCGCTTAGTTATTTATCAGCGTTTCCTGATCTCTCATCATATCCTGTCATAACTATTCACCGCCATTTTTTCCTGATTATCGATCGCAATCTGATCATATCTATCTACTTTGGTACTCCATCATGCAATAGTGGTTGGAAAACTTGTTTCGCAGACCCTTATTATTGCTGTGAGTTTAATCCTCATCGGGTCCCCACACTTGTTTCATGACAGAGTAACCAAAGTTTTGTAAATAACTAAACGCAGAACAATGGTCAACAAGTTGATCTTGCAAATTATTAGCTAGTGTAATATTCGATTTATACAAGTGCCCTATAAATGTTGGCCTTGAGCCAGTTTAAACTACATTTAATAAACATTTACGCCATGGAGTAAGGATTAGCGAGCTACTATAACAGAAAATTACTATTACATGTGTTCGATCCTCATTTGATTTGTGAACTTGTGTCACACATAATTAACCTTACTAAATATCCATATCGATCTATATATTTATTATCTACTAAACTTCATATGAGTTGAGGATAAAAAGGTAAATGAGGGTAGAAATACTTTATTGCACGAATCTTCTAAGTAGGGAGGGTCTGCTCACCTTGAAAATCAGCATTCGAATTTACGTGTTTTGTTTTATATGGTTGAGGACACTGACAATTGGCATAGGTAGAAAAGGTCTCAATCACAAACACAAACCACGATCAATGCATTTTAGTCTGTTAATACTTGTCTGTCTATCTGTTTCCGTCTCCCACTCTCTATCTGTATCCTTATATGCCTCTCAGTTTATTTCTATATCGTAAGGTATCTAGCTATTACACATACATACTCACATATACACACTAATTCTATGTGCCGTATTCCTTCAGGATGTGGGCGATCATGGTTCGCCACAATGTCCTGGTTTTTTTTTTTGTAAGCCTTAGTAATATTTGTCATCTTCTCACCCTACCTAAGCTCGTTAATTAGGTTACTTTTTCTTGTCCCTCTTGCCTTCAATATGTCCCTGTGGATGTCAAATTCTCCAAGTCCTCTTTCTTCATTATGTGCCCTAGAAATTTCAGTTGACTCTCTAGATTACGAATAATTTTTTATAATTTTAAGAACTAACGTCGTCTGAGCATATTTGTTTTAGTTTCCGTAGGGAGGATAAATTTACAAGGAATTTGCATAGCAAACTAAATCCCACATTAACTATTGTCATGAGCAGACCTTAGTTACAGTGTTATTTAGCGCTATCAACAGTTTGAACAAGGCCAGCACGCTTAAGCCCTCGGCCACGATGACTTGTGACTCCGTGCTAACACAGCTATCGACATCACCCAGAGGTTCCGTCTACCCAATTTCACTCACAAGGCTTGGATTTTCCTCCAGCCTGATAACACTAGGAAGTCTCCTTCCTGACAAATTGACCATGGCGAGATTCGAACCCGATCTCATGGTCAGAATGTGAACGTTCAATCCACTCGGCCACGTTCCCATATTAGCATAGTTGCAGTATAAACCACAGGAGCGCTATGTGGATGTTGAATAAACACAAATGCGACTGAGCAAGCGTCTGCAATATAGACTGGCTAGCCGCCCTAGTAGGTGGTTATCCTCGAATACGAGTGGCCAGCTATACATATAACAACGAAATCCACATTACGAATTTCGATTTTTTTTTTTAAATATTTACTTTTTTAAGAAATTACGTGTTATTGGCATATTTTGTTTTGGTTTCCGTGGGAAGGGGTCAGTTTACATTGAATCTTCATTACAAACTCGACCATACTATTATGTTTTCATATTTTATTATATTCGTAATTTGGAATCTTAATCTCTTGCATATTGAAAGTAAAATTGAAAATAATGATTATTTCTGGTCAATGTGTCTATAGTATAAAATTTTTGCAGGACACAGGTTATTCTCAATAATCTGAGTGTATTTCCATCTATTAGATGATTACTTGAACTTACTGAGATTAATGAAATAAGAGGTTTCGCTTATTCCGTCAATAATTGTACGTCGAGAATCCTTCATGTACGTGTCTGTGTTTTGTTGTTAGAAAGTGATTAACATTCTGCCTGGTTGAAAAATCTTTACTGTATTTAATGTCAAGTGCTTGTTATATAATCCACAAGTTTTGTTGGCTGCAGCCTCAACTTCCTTTGGTAACTAAGAATAACGGAAAAAAAACAGATTCCAGGGAAGACAATCTCCGTTGGCTACCTTCAATAAACAGTGAATTCTAAAGAAACGTAGAATCAGAACTATAAGTATTTAAGTAACTACCACCCTCCCCTGGAAGTCATTTGACATCACATAACGTCTCATTTTCTGGAAGCCATAGTCTACAATAAGAAACCGACACTGGTCTGATGAAAACGATTAAAATTCAAGGATCAAATTGAAGACCTTTAAATTTTCAATTCTCTAATCAATATGAGTTTTTTCGTCGAAAATGATTTAAAGAGGAAGCGCTTGCAGTTAACTATTATGTCTCTATCCTCACTGTGATTGACTATATTTATTTTTCTTCTTCTTCTTATGATTATTATTATTATTAGTAGTAGTAGTAGTAGTAGTAGTAGAAGTAGTAGTAACAATAGTAGTATCATCATTATTATAATTACTATTATTTTTATTATTACCATCGATTTTATTATTGTTGCTTTTTATTGCAATATCAATCTATCATCGTATTTCGACTTAAGTAACCATTAAATCGGATAGACGAATGTAAATAAAATATTAGATAGATAGATAGATAGATAGATAGATAGATAGATAGATAGATAGATAGATAGATAGATAGATATGAAAAATAAGTGATGGATATATTCAGAAACAAACTATTTTCAAAACTGCATCTGAAACTATCAGATTCAGGTGATGTTGAAGAAAGTTTCGATCTCCAGATTTCCGCCAACTGACTGTTCCAACGTCATGAACAAAAACGTATAAAACCATTTTTTAGAAACGCTTAGACGCCCTCAAAGGCTTATCGATACATAAAATTGTTACGAAAATTTTACTCTCACACTGACCAAGCCGCAGGGAAAGATAAGATTTGTCGCCAAGAGACCATTGTTTGTTGCTATAACGTCCTTGAAAGCCTCAGAGCCAACGTGAAGAAAATTCTTGTCCGCACCGTTTGACTAAGTGACAAGAGTCGACTCTTATATTATTACTACTACTACTACTACTACTACTAATAATAATAATAATAATAATAATATAATCGAGAAATCCTTGTAACTGACTTGGTCTACTTGGCAAATCAAAAGTACAGACTTTTGTTCGAAGTTCTTCAAGCGAATCAAAAAATGACTGCAGATCAAGTGGTTTTATTGGATGAAGAATCCATTTTTGTTTTTTGCCTTTGATAAGAATAAATTAACGATAAAAAATCTTGGCACTGGCTTTCAAGAGATTTGCAATGTGAAATGCCACGCTCCAAACACATAGAAAATCAGAGTGAGTGAAATTATCGGAAATTCGATCTTCTTTTTACAGATAACATTTATCTCATCTTTAAAGTTTGTTACACTCTGATGAGTACATTTGTAAAGATGACAGCCAAGACGTCCAACGAAAGAATGGCCATAGGACAATTATGTGGCAAGGGAAGACTTAAAATTCATGATGAGACAGAAAGAGTAATGCACTGGGAATTGTTCAAGTGGCGGCGTAAGATCAAAAGCAAGATATATTTTCTGAAAATTAAAAAATTAAAATATTTTCAGATTTTAACTTTAAAACAGATCCCCCATAGAAACCAGTGGAGTGGCTAAAATAAACCGGATGTCCCAACCCAAGTCAGGTGAGAAGTGACTAAAATGTCATATATCCCAACCCAAGTCAGAGGAGGAGTGGTTAAAATAAGTTATATGACCCATCAAGATATAGATTAAAATACACCGTATGACGCAACCTAAACCAGAAGAGGACTGCCTAAAATAAGTCATATAGGTCATATGACCTAATCTAACCAAGGGGAAGTGTAGGTAAAATATCAATGAACCCAAGCCCAGCCATGTGTGAAGGAGATAGCTAAACTAAGTCATATAACGCATTCCAATTCAGAAGTTGCGTGGCCAAAATACACAATATCATTCTAACCCAACGTCTATAATAATAGTAGTTATTAAAGAAAAGAAATTATGTCAAAGGTTACGTTTATCTTGCTGAATCACTAAGAGAAAGTGAAAGAGAAGAAGGCAATAAAAAAGCAAGATTTTTATCAAAACTACAAAAACTGTAGAATATGAATATTATAGTTATGCGTATAATTACTAACACATAGGAAACGGCTGTAAAGATACCGGAAGTGTTGCAGATTCTTCGGAGATGGGAACATAATGAGGAGAATGAGAAAAATATTTACAAGGATTTTTCTAATGGGAGCAAGTATTTGTGTATTAGTGTTTAAGTGCTTCCTTATCGAACTGAGATCGTTTTAATGGTTTGTCAGTCTACGACTTAATGACGCCGTCGTGTAACCGATGTAGCTTTGATTATTAGAAGAGTCATAGTTTTATACGGGACAGCGAAATTGATAAACTACATTGGTGGTCTGAAGTTTAAATTTGATAGGTGTGTTGTTATTGGTAACTATCTGGTTGGCAGTTTTTAATTTTTGATAGTATATTGTAAGTTTTACACGTTTGCTCGGGTCGACGAGTGTAATGTATTGTTTTATGATATGTCTCATGGCGAATTCTTCTAGTTTATAATGTTTGTGCATCTAATTTTGGTAAAAGATATTAATGTTTTGTTGTGCTGTGTATTAGAATTGGTTCCGTTTAATTTCTGTAGCTATAATCTTATTTGGTTATCGATAATATATTTGGGAAAATTGTTGTTAACCAATGTTTATATATATATATATATATATATATATATATATATATATATATATATATATATATATATATATATATGTAACAGCAAAATTTTCTAAAATAATTTTCATCTATCTATCTATCTCAATCTCCTTATACCTGTCTATTTAAGTTGTTGTTTATTCGATGAATAATTTAGAAATTAAAGAGAACAAAATTACCAAGTCAAATTTGTTGAGAAGTAGGCATTTCTGTGAAACGAATGAATTAAGTTTTGTCATGTGTCAAAGAAACATTTAAATTTAAAAATTAGGATTTGTCTCAATAAGTTTAAAAACGAGAACTGCCTTGCTGTTTAGCAGATACTATCGTAATAAGACACGAGATAGTTTGGAAGATGCTTTACGCAAAAATAAAAATAAATTAAAATACCAAAAAACTTTCTTAAATTAATTTCTCTGTAAAGAGACAAAACTATTAGACTATTATAAACTATTATAAATTATTATAATTAATTTTTTTTAAAAAATGAAAAAATTCTTGTAAAAATTCATTATTCATCGAAAAAACTTTATTTCTTCAGACAATAATGCCCTTAATTTAATATAACTTATTTACAAAAGTAATTAAAAGCTTTTCTAATTAAATAATATTATAGTTTTATTACATTAATTATTTTTCTATTCAGAGCAGATTTTCAGTTAGAATAGTGCAAGTTTGAAAAATAAATTAATTGATTTAGATTCTCCAAGGAGTCCTACTTTTAACGAATAAAAAAAATCAAGAAATAGAAAGATTTTTGCGAAATTTGATGAAATTAAGTAAGTGGGGGATAACATATATATAAAAAAAATATTTTTTATTAAAATTTTCTAAAAAATTTCAAACATAATTTCATTCATTTGTGAATACGTCTTAAAAACTTCATTAAAATCGGACAAATATTTGGTTTTTTACAATAATTTCCAAATCAATGT
Source organism: Acanthosepion pharaonis (assembly GCA_903632075.3). Taxonomy (NCBI): domain Eukaryota; kingdom Metazoa; phylum Mollusca; class Cephalopoda; order Sepiida; family Sepiidae; genus Acanthosepion; species Acanthosepion pharaonis. Next base: position 776,861 of record CAHIKZ030000035.1, on the reverse strand, counting down.
GTTTTCAACGGAAAAAAGCGCAAAAAAGCCAATGTAATTATTATGCCACCCTGATGACGTAAACAAAACAAGATTTTGACCAAAATTTCGAACGTGTTAGAAAGGATTAAAAAATTTCAAAAAATAATTAAAAAATACTTTGGTCTTTCATCTTAATAATAATAAACATTTTGACGACAAAACTTTATTTTTATTAAGTTTGTAGCCTTTTCCATTACGCTATGATGTTTTCAGCTAAAAAGTGGGGGTATCTACTCAATACATATGCCGTTGTGCCAGACGAGACTATGATTTTAAAATATCAATAGATAAGAGAATAACATGTTTTGCTAGATTTTACTTTTTAAAAGAGGAACAACACCAACTGACAAAAAGAAGAAAGAAAAGTGAAAAGAGGAATGAATATTTTAAATTAGATTTAAAAAAAACAAAAAAATCAAGACGTATTTTAACCTGAAGCTGTATCATTTAACCAACATAGGGTGGCGTAGCTAACAAAAATGAATTTTCTTTTTTAGTTTGCCCTTAATGAAAAGAGAATTAAAATTTAAAAAAAAACATTTTTTCGTTAGCTGGTATCATTGAATTAACTTGGTTTCGTTTAAATTATAAGTGTTAATGGAACGAGGGAAGCATAAAAACGGGAAGCAAGTTTATCATGGAGGAAAAACAGTTGAAGAATTAAGCTATGTATTAAATTAGGAAAACTTGACTTATTTAAACAGAAAAAAGTTTTCTGAACCATAGTAAAAGAGTAAAAAAAGAAAACTTACGTACTTTGATTTGTTGAATAATCGAGTAATTACTTTTATATATATATATATATATATATATATATATATATATATATATATATATATATACATAGATATATAGATATATATACTATACATAGGTTTTTACTTTTTGTCATTCAACTACCCACCGTCTCTCTGTTATATAGTGTTTAACCTTTATATTCCGAAATGTTACTTACCAATTTATTTTTTTTATCTCTTGTTTATTTATTTTTTCAATAGAAGAAGATAGGTTGACTTATCACCCGGTTCACACTCCTTACCAGTCTTTTAAACAGAATTAGAGGTTTATTGCTTCCTGTTTACGGTTGGGTTTCCGATTTCGTCTGCTAAAGTCTTCTCATTCTCTTTCAATCCCAGTAACCCCTTGCGTATTTGTGGCATTATCGCTTTGCTTGGTGTGAAATGATTTTAAAATTTCTCCCACATGTGTGTGGGTTTTGTGAGTGCGTGTTTTTTATATATATATATATATATATATATATATATATATATATATATATATATAGAGAGAGAGAGAGAGAGAGAGAGAGAGAGATAGATAGATAGATAGCGAAAGAGATGTACTGAAAAGTTCTCAGCTCGACTTAATTTCCAAAAATCTAACCAGTATCTGGGACGAAGGGAACTCGATTATTGTGCATTCGGTTAATGCATTTTCTTTCGATTAGTGCGCTAAAAAATTTATATACCAAAATTCGATTAGTATATACACAATACTCGATTAGTGTGGTAAAACATTCTTTAGTTTAACCATAGTAATTGAAAATTTATTTTTTATAGTTACCGATGTACAAATTGGCCTCACTAATCGAAGCATCCTTGTATACAAATTGTCATATTTTATTATGCAAATAAATATTTCCCTAGTGAAATTGGTATTAACCAAATGCTGTTAATAAAGTTTTCAGGGTATACTTCGAGTTATATGATTAATATACCACCCTTAATTTACTTTATAATTCTGCTTTTATTGGAAATATTGATATTTATCTTAACTTATTTATTGGTATGAGATCTTAAAATGCCGCAAAGGACATAAAATTATTATAAGCAATAAAAGTGGATTTAAGAACAAAAAAATATTTGAAGCTGGTGTTGTGAATGCAAACAGAGAGAAGAGATTCAAAATATTAAGAACCTGCACTAAAGACAATCTACGAAACTACTACATTTAATTAAAAAAAATAATATTGAAATAATTTATGTGAGGATATACATGAAACTGATTTTTCAGTAATTTGTGTGGTGAATCTAGAGCTACATTAGATGAACCTTATGACTAGTCTTTGTTTGGTTCCATCATGGTAATAATCAAACAGCACTACATAAAAGACAGCAGCAAGCCCGGGAGGTGAAGTAATGTTTTAGGTTAGTATTGTAGGTAGTAAAATTATAAATTCCCTTTAAGTTTCAAAATAAATGCCAATAATTGTAAGTTCTTAAACAAAACTTTCTTTTAGTGGTCCAGGCTACAACCAATGATGGTTAATCTAAAAAGTATATTCACTCAAGGAAATGACAGATAGATAGATAGATAGATAGATAGATAGATAGAAAGATAGAAAGAAAGAAAGAAAGAATGTAATAAAACCTACGAAATGAAAAGTATATTTTGTTTGGCATTAACAGTAATAATATATAAATAGTCAGTGGACTTTTATTTAAATTGCAAATGAGTATAAATCTCGCTATTAAGAAATGAGATTTTTCCTCTCTCAATATAAGATAAACAAACAAATGAAAAGTCAATTATTTTTGTTAAAAGGGGGGAAAATCTCACTCTGAAAAAAGCTGATATAAAGACTTAAGTCGCTTTAGTTCAAAGTAAACCAATTTTGAAGTTACAAGAATTTAAAATATTTCAGAACGAAAAGAAAAAACCGCGGAAAGATAATGAAGTTTTTTTTACTATTTCCCGAAATGATGATCTTCTACTTTTAAAGAAATTTATTAACTCGTGCTTGTTGCTAACGAAACAAGCATTAAAAAAATGCATGCAAACGAAAAAAAGCTAAAAATGTCACAAACATCTCTTTTTAATACATTTAACTTCATGGGAACATCGTATAAGTTCTTTTCCAGTGTATTTTATTAGCATAGTCGGAAAAAAAAGAGACACGTGTTTGTTACCCAGAGAAGATAAAGCTCACTCTAGTGGTAATGGTTAAAAAAAGATTTGCTTGCTAATTACTGCTCCGTGGTAAGCTACAATATTTACACATGATCTGAACGTAACCTAAGAGTTTCAGTAAGAGTTCAAACTCCGGCCGAGTTCGTTGCATTCACTTTCGCACAAATACCCTTGGGGAAGGTAGAAATTTATTTCTTCTTTCAACTTAAGTTATAGGTTAAATAGCATGGCAGACTAGGCTATCTAGCCTTGGTTGGCAACCAGTGTATGAGAAGGACATCTCTGAATTCAAACCCTGTTTGGCGTGGAGCTGGCAATTTCACACCATAAACAGAAACCACAGTAGCAATACATCCAGAGCTGAGACTGTGGCATTATTCTCCACAGGCTCTAATGAGGAGAAGGAGGAACATAATGTGACACCAGGTTAAAAGTGCGGGGCACCTTGTGCCAATCAAAGAATAGTAACCGTGAACGAGACTAGTTTGCTCATTACATTATTTATAGTCGAACAGATGCCTTCATATTCGTGTTTACTTTCACAAGGTTTTGACCGTTGTGCCCTCCGTCATTCTTCATGTGTCTGTCAATCTGGACTATCTTCAGGGAATTTTAAACAGAACCCTTTATTTAATTTACGGGATATATCGTTCTCATTCCATTGTCCACGCCTAAGAATATCTCATCTTTGTTAATTGTTTAATTTTTGCTAGTCCTGCTTCCACTGAGTTTGAGTATATCCGTATTACCCGGCTCAGGGATGGAACTCACCATTACTATGCCAACAAATTCACAAAATAATGCTTTAATCCTCTAGGCTATTGTTGACCGAAGAAGGCTGAAGGGAACAACAACCGAAACGTTGTGATAGTAACAATAGAAGTTAGACCAACTGCATATAATGTAAATAATGATACCGCATCATCTCAGACATTTAAACATATACTAGTTTGCTAACTCTTACTGCACAGATGATTCTTCTTCTTATTCTTCTTCTTCTTCTTCTTTGTGTTGTGTCCCTTCATAAAACAACACAAAGAAGAGATCATGGCTCTCCACAACTTCATACACTTTGTAGCTCTTAGTAAGTTTTGTCTTCTCGCCGACTACCTGTTCTGCTCGTTTACACTCTAGTTAGGCGTGTATACTCGTGTTTTTCTCTGATCCTCTTGACTTCAGTATGTCATGTGAGTGTCAAATTCTCAAAGACCTCTCTCCTCATTAAGTATCCTAGACATTTCAACTCTCTCTTTCTGATTCTAAGTATAAGCGTCCTTTTTTTTTACTGACACAATATCACATATGGGAAACACGCAGTGGATCGAACTCACGACATTAGTAATGAATTGAGTGACTAACTCACTGACCACTGCTTTAAGATGTAGTAAACAGGATATTTCCTAAGTTTAGCCTAAAGTGGAATAATGCCTTCAATGTTTGATCGAGCTCACTACAGCAGTAATGATATGTGTGAATAGTATGCTTAGTGAATACTTTACGGCGAAAAGCAACCATAGTATTCTCGCGTCTGCAATGGATAGATAGGTGCCTGCCCAGATTTTTAAATTTGGATTTTTTTCCAAGTTATCCCAAATTATTCCAGACTCCTGGTTTATTTTATTTTCCACCCTTTCACAGCCTGTCTGTTTATTCGAACCTGTCCTTCTATTTCAACTTGCTCTTCCTTTTTTTTTTTTTTTTTTTTGTTTTGAAAACAAATTTGGAATTAATTTTCCAACCTGCTCTTTTATTCCTGACTTAAGAGCATTTCTAAAGCTTAACTTCGTCTGATTCAAAGCCTTGAGTATTGCAGATCGAACTCACTACCGTGATAATCTTCTGAAAGTGTATTTTCGGTAAGTTTCTCTTATTAAATTTAATTTCTTCATAGTTAATGTCTTCGATGTAATTTAAAGTTTTTAACTTTTCATTGGCGTATTTAAAAAAAAATTATATACATATTGAATTATACCCCGACAGATATTAGCTTTAATCTTAAATTACCTTCTTTGGCAACTATAAAAGCGAGAAAAAATATTTTGAACCACAAAGGCCCCGTCATTGAGGAGAGGTGATTCTTTGGTGAATCAGTACGTTAGGGATTTTTAAAATGTAGAATTTCATTCGTAACTGACATTCAAAATCGTTCTATTTTCTGAAAATATATTTTAAAGTTACAAATAAGAAAGTAAAAAATAATTGATAACAGACAAGTATTTTGAAAAGAAAAAAAATTACTTTTTTTGTCGAAGGTGAAGTTTGTACGCACAATTCTACTTATTTGTTTAGGCTTTTTAATTTTCTCTTCATTTCTTTATTTATTCCCAAGGCAAAAACAAAGAAACTGCGAATCCAGGAAATAATACAATTTACAGCCAACATTAACGTAATTTATTTTTCAAGCAATGCAACATATTTTTGTTATTATTTTGTTTATTCTTCCTGAAGCCATGACAAAAAATAGCAGAAAGAAAGAAAATCTTTCGATGTAAGATTTCTGAAAATAAGCGTCTCACTTAGAACATTTTTTAGCAAAATAAATGAAACAACTTCAGTTTTATCCTCTGATATTTACAGTTTCTGTTTGGAACCGAATCCTACAATGCATCTTATTTACTGAACACAAAATTTTCTTATTATCCCCCCCCCCCAAATTATATGACTAGCTCCAGATCTGTTCACTAGGCTGAACTTACCCATTATACGAAAAGGGACTAGGCCAGATCTATTCTCCAGTGCACATGGTGTGACAAAATTCAAGGTTGAGTTTTTCTCAACCAATGCATATGGGTCAGGCCCTCGCATTAAACCTAAAGTTGTGTCGAGTTCACCCCTGTGCGAATGCAGTTAAATACTCTTACTCTGTAATGTATGGAACTGAATAATGCGCATACAATAATTTACTAAGCTTAGGTTGGCACAGTGTTAAAGGTTTGGGACAACAAGAGAGAATCGAACGTACAACAGTGTTGAGTCAAATAATTCCCGTTTTTGTTTGTCAAATTTATTCTTCAAAATATAAAGTACAATTATATTTTATTCAATTATACATCCACCATTATGTGGAATGACTTGTTGCCACTTATCCAGCAGCTGTTCGAGATCCTTTGAGTAAAATTCCGTTTTGATGTGAAAAAGTTTTCGACAAACTCTTGAATCTGATTTTCCTTAGAAAAAGGTTTCCCAACAAAGCGTTTTGCAGCGATTGAAAAAATGGTATTAATTGGTTGGTGCAAGGCCAGGTGAATACGGCAGTTTCAGTTGGACAAACCAACCAAAGTTCCAATATTTTTTCTTGCGTTATTCTTGCTGTATGCGGCTTTGCGCTGTTATGGAGGAAAACATTTTCCTATTGACGAGTGCAGTGAGCTTTTCACCCGATCATTTATGGACACGTTGTCGCAGCTGGATATATAAATGGGCATTTATTGTTTCATAGCGTCTTAAGAAATTTAAATGAATAACACCCCCAAAGATCAAACCATACGCACAACGTTAACCTTTGCAGTCGGTTGTGGAGAGTTAGCATTTTCAGTCCACTGCGTTTTGTGTTTAACTCTATCGGATGTAATCCATTTTTCATTACTTGTTATGATATATTTAAAGAAAATTCTGTTAGGATTCTATATTCGTCATTATAGTTGATTCCCAAAGTCTGAAATTACTTATGACTCAGGCTAATAATTCAACTTTGTCGTATGTAATCCATTTTCATCACCTGTTATGATATATTTTTGGAAAGTTCAGTTAGAATTCTTGATACATTACAATTGATTCCGAAATCGGAAATTACTTACGACTCAGACTAATAATTATCATTTGTTCCGGTTGACACTGAATAGTTATCCCCTGGCAATCTTTTAGATTATCCAAGTTCGACACAAGTTGTGGAGTACACAAACAGGATCGAACTCTATTATGCAGTAGTAATGATTAGCCAAACGAATTTAACTAATATCCAACAGTAGAATCTATAAACTTCCATTGAATGTTATTTGCGCTCAAACAAGGGACAGTTAAGAACTTTCTTTTCTGTTAAATAATTAACTAAAAGTTGTCTTTATTCATATCATTTTAATATTAGCACAGTTTGATCACCCAGTGAGAATCGAAATCACTACACTAAAAAATCAATATTGTGTATAACCATCGGGCTATGCTAAAACACGCTGACAGTTTTTTTACTGAAATTTTTATCAAACACAAGATTGCATTAACAGGAGCACTCGGTGTCAGTGTAATACATTATTAAGTACAAACTTTAAAAAAATATGAGACTATCAAATGATGCATGCTTTTCAGGCAGCTGTCCGAAATAATGAACATTTTATTCATAGTTAAACACTTCATGATTTTTCATAATGTATTATACTTTATAAAGAATGTGCTGCTTCAATATTCACTCAGATAGATATATGGATATAGTGCAGACATAGGAATCAGCACGACACGGTTACTATCAGTTTCACACCTCACTGCGATCTTCAGACAAAGATCGCACTGAAGCGTGAAACTGACGGACACCACGCAGTGCTGATCGCTGTCTCTACACTGTTTATCTATTAATAAAAACGCTCAATCTGCGATATTAAGTACTCTTTGTCTATAAATATAAGGATTTTACTAAGTGTAGGTTAAATGCAGCACACAGACAAAATTATGAGGTACCCAGTAAGAATTGAACTCACTATTCGATCATAACAAGCTTGCTAACCATTACACCACGACGAAGTGTCGCTATGCTTATGAATATAGCAAATTTATATATACTGGGTGTAATAGCAACATTGTCCACATCGTGTTACAGCATAATTGCCCATTCCACAAAATGTTTAATATTTAAAAAAAAACAAAAAAAACCCACTAAACTAATTGAGTTTCTTTTTGATACCATTTGTCGTAAGAATCACAGAAAACCCTTTGAGTTATTCAGCTAGAAAGCGAACAAGTTAAAATCGTTTTGTATCGGCCCCACTGTCTTCCTAAATGAGCAAGGGTGAGAAGAAAAAGATCACTCAGGCCTTCGGTAATGGTACGAACATTCATACTCTGACTTCTATCTTCAAAGTCCATTCAAGAACATCAAGATAACGGTGAATAACTTTTTAAAGGAGGAAACAGTAGAGAGGAAAATTGCATCAGGATGTCACAACAGGAAGAGAGATCATGACTTCAACTTAAAGCTGAAGAGATCAATCTGAAAAGTTCCAACTCAGTCCATAAGGTGTTTGGCACGTGGGAGAGAAGTTTCAGCTATCACAGTCCAAAGAGCAGTGAAAAAAGACTTGAAAATGAAAACGTACGGGAAACGTGTAAGGTACTTTGTTACTCCAAGACAGAAAGTTAGAAAGTTAGAGAGGGCGAAGATCATCTTGAATAAGTTGAAAAATGACCTGGAATAATATATTTGAACTTTATTTCACTACTTCATGAGCTTCCAATCCTGAGATATGATTAATTAATGATTAACATGTCATTTTCGTTTATGATCGATTTTATCACGATTCTTCTGTTAAGCTTGAAGAGTAATTATACATTCTTTTTGCTCAAAGTAGAGTCCAATAGTGTTATAAAAAACTTCGGAGAATTCCGGAAATATATCTTTAATCATTTCTAGGCTACAACCTTTCAAATCTTAATCTAACAATTGAATAATGTTGCTTTTAAACGATTTGGACAATTTTGGTGTTACCCCCGGTATATATATATATATATATATGTGTGTGTGTGTATGTGTGTGTTGATAATCGACTTTAAAATTTCTCTGATGAACGTCGCGAACGTCATCAGAAAGAAAATAAATTTTATTTTAAAAGAACAAAATCATAAAATAATAATTTTATGATGGCTCCGGAAACATGTAAAAATTTTCAAAAATTGTCTTATATATTTACCAATCCATTGGATTCTCATCCGACTTTGTTCACATACACATACATTGAATTCTCAACTATCGTCCTTCAATACCTATTTGCTAACCCTTACGAGAGTGCACCCTTACTAGGGGCTGCTTATTTTTGACACAAGATCAAAAATAGAGGGAACTCGTTACTCAGTAATAATTTATCTATATGAATAGCTTGTCAACCATTACACTATGATGAGATGCCTACAATCATACAAACACTCATACATACAATTATATATTTAAAAGAGTTTTGTTATATTCTACCGACAAATTCTTTGTTTAATTTTTATTTTATTTTCCCAATTTTCGAATGAGTTGTGGTACCTCGAAAAAATTGTGGATAAACTCTACAAAGTTCCTGTTTTGTTCTGTTGCTATTCAGTATCTTCGATCGTCTCAGTCATTATCAAGAACCTGATGTTACAATTGTGGTAGACAAGATTTTGTTGTCAACATCGTGGCACTACTCTGGAATACTATATCGATTTGTTTTTGACGGTTTATCAACACTTTGCAGATTATTCAAAGTCAGAATATATTTTTAGATTGTAAGAATTTCTTGATATAATAATGATTTACTGATACAAGTCCTACTAATTAATCCATTACTAGTGTAGAGAGGGAGGTGAGATCATACTTTTCTTAAGGGTATTTGCGTATAAGTGAATATAACAAACTCGAGTGGAATTGGAAGTCGGCTCTCCGATCTCCAACTCCGAACCATTACCCATTATACTATCCGCACTTCCAAGCTTATTGTACTTGGTACGGCAAAGCGGTCACCCATCAAGTTACTGACCAGGCTCGGCGTTGTTTAATTTCAGGGATCGTATGAAAACTGGTGTTTCAACGTGGTATGAGTTTAAGCCTCTGGAATGCTACAATTCAAATTTAATTAAAAAATACACATATAGTGACGTGATGCGTAAAGCATTTGCGCACTGCTCGACTGCACTGAAAAAGAATGCATCAAACATTTTATATGTATTATTATCACCCTACATGCATACTAAATGTGCTAAACACAACATAAAATATCATAACTTGTGGCGAAAGATATTTAATGTGAGTTCTTTCTTTTGTATAATAATAGCTTCGAGTATTTTGAAACTCTACGGTGCAGCCAGGCCACACACGCCGCATGCACAAACTATATATATATATATATATATATATATATATATATATATATATATATATATATATATATATATATATATTATGAAAAAGAGAGAGAGACAAAAACAGATGTGCAAACAGCAGACTGAGATAGGGGAGAAGAATAAATACAGTCAATTAAATAAATTACCACGAATTATTCATCTGTATTTATTTATTCTTTCTTAAACCGGCAGCTTTTATTTATATCTATCGATTTATTTGAGAACAACATATATGATGCATATATTGCGCCACATAATTTAATATCGACACGAAAATATCTCTATTAGACATGGACAACCAAAATCATCAGTCAAATCAAAAACATACGTATCAATACGTAACTCTGGCATATTTTACCTACGTATTCTATAACCCTATACCCCACTACACTCATTCCATTCATCCTGCCTCTATACACTCAAGCTCTCCAGCTATTCTATTGGCCTTGGGTCATTTCCAGTGCTAGCAGTCGGTGATGAATTTGAACTAAAGTTTAGGTTGTGAATGTTGAAATGTTTACAAGTCTTTTTTTTTTAATTCTTTACATGACGCAGCTTCACTTTTATTATTTTACTTGCACAGTACCCGTCAAAAATGGTAATATTGTTTATATAGGGATCAGCCTTTCAGTCTGAGATCAAAGTATGTGTTCTGTTTGGGATCAATGTGTCATTCTCCGAACCTCTACCTAGAATTAGTGTAGTATTTGAGAGCTCTGAAGAGTTTTGCTCGTAAAGATACATGTACATGGATACACATCTATCTTAGATGTGACACAAGGCCGAAAGTATGGAGCACACAGTGACGATCGAGCTTTGAAATTCATCTCACGAGACAAGCTTGCTAAATATTGAACCACGTTGAAGTGTCCCACATTAAATTTTATATATATGGATTGCGAGTTTGATATTGTCTTATTCATGCATTTTATCACAGTAGTTAAAGTCAAGCCTGCACGGCACTTTGACGTGGTGTAATGGTTAGGCTGCTTGTCTCTCTGCATCAGTTACGAGTGAGTTCGATCCTCACAAGCTGTAGCTTCTGATGTGAGTTGAAGTCGTTTCCCTCATCTTGGGAGCACGATATGACTTTATTCAGTTCGATGATCAAGCTGAACATAAATCTAGAAGCAATCTGCTAAGCTTTGTTCTTGAAATTTTATTTACGCCATCTTGGTTTTGCTACCTTGCAGAAAATATTTATAGAAAAGACACAAAGAAGCTACATTACAGCATAGAGAAAGTGATTAAAGCTGAGATACCAGGTCGTGGCCAATAACGTTTCAGAGTCTGCTTTGGATTTTTGTCAAGAATTTCAAGATATAACGCAGAAGCACCAGACCAAATGCGACAGCAATATTTGATCGGGAGAATTGTATACTTATATATTATGTAAGATGGAGTCTGACGAGAAAAATTGTCTATCACGATAGAATGGACGAACTTTCCTAGCAGACCTAGCAATAGATTCAATATAATCGTTCTACTTCAAGTTAGCGGAAAGCACAATTTTTATTTTCTTACTAGTTTACTAATTCCGTTATAAATGACAGCATATATAGAATTGATATTCTGCTAATTCTTTACAGCTATTTGAACGTTTTTATATGTAAATCTTTAAACATATTTTCCAATGATTATTCTTGTATTCTACTCCTTCTTAGAGTCGGTCTTTTCACATCCCGACTTTGTAAACTTCTAGAAATAATCTACTATTGTTTTAATAAAGACACTGCCATCTGGCGTATATAGAAACTAGTTTTACTTCTTGTCATTGCCCTATTTTTTCTACACATTTATTTTCACTGGGAATATTGATGTCATATAATAGACCTGGTTTTAAACTTCTGAGTTCATAAATAACATTTTTAAACCATGGAATTTGACGCCGTACAATCTTCCTAAAGACAAAGTACTGATATTTTTCATAATAATAATAGGACCAGTCAACATTCGATTCTAGACAAATATCAAATTTCACAAACATTTATTTCAAAACCCTTCTCAAATAACAATCAGATTATTGCTTTTTCACTAAACTTTCTTGAACTTGTCTCGGATAACTGCATATTTTCCATTTGCGCCAGAGGTCAGCGTTAGAGTCCAGACGAAAAACATACCAGATTTTCGGATGTTGATTTTCATGGCATTCGCGCTCACTCCACATTGGATATTGATGCAGTACAATCTTCCAACTTCTTCTTTTCCTCCAACTTGAACTAGTAGCAAGCTGAATATCTACATAAAATTCTAGTTCTTGAAGTAGTTACTGCATTTGAATACTTGAATTTAATCAAGCAACCGACGTAAAAGATCTACCTATTTGAGACGATCCTCTGGTTTTTATTCGTTATGTTTGTATATTTCTCAGTGGCGTCTGTTGTCAGTGTTCAAACATCAGGTAACATCTGAGACATTCAATGTCAACATTTTATGGAAAGCAACTTTCCTTACTGGGATGTTTGATGTGAAACAGTCTTATTGCCAATACCTTCCTGTACTTGTAAAATGCCCAGCTTTTTTTTTTTTTTTTTTTTTTTTTTTTTTGGTAATGGTAGAAATCTGTGTTTATTTACCAGTTGATTTATAAAGAAGCAAAATGGTGGAATCAATAAAAACCACTTTAAAAATAATTATTCGTTCTTAAAAGAAAACAAAATCTCTACATTGTCAACCCATATCCAAACCTTCTCGAAAGATCGATGTAGAGCAAAAGATTAGCATAAATAATTTGACGTATATTTAGCTATGTATCTGAGGAGAACACCTCTGGCTGACATTCAATTTAGATAACTGGAATACATCCTTTCGATAAAAGTTAACCGTATCGATCAGTTGCGTTGGGCAAAAAACTGGAAATAATTCACCGAAAGAAAGTTTCAACAAAAGTGTCAACTAAATATTAACTGAAGTTCTGCGATGAGTCACTGTCATAATTCTACCGTCAGTTTAAACTAGTATTTTTATGTTTATTGTTGTTCCGGACGATACGTTCTTCGGTTTACTTCATTATTTTAATGCTTAAAGTGTCCGATGTGAAATAGTGAACATTCAATATAATTATAAATATTTTGCAAATCCTGCTCCCCTTCCCCTCCATAAATGCCAGTTTCATTTGTAGGCGTAATCGACAGGCTGTGAAGGAAGAAACCATTCATGAAATTGTTGCACTCCAGAAAGAGAGTGGTATGTATTGACGAAGAAGAGAGAACATGGTCATAATATCGTCAACTTCAAGATTTTTCCATAAACTGTTCTGTTACAATTACCCCTGTAGGTTGCCTAGCTTAATAAATTGAGTGTTTAAGTTTAAAAATTCTTAGTCATCTTGGGGTTTTATGTTTTTTATCAGAAATATATTCCTATGTTTACACGTTGCTATTAGTTCTTATTATTCAGTGCATTACGATCCCCACTTCTTGATAAATTGAAAATTTTTTAGTTAGATATAACTTGCATCTGATGACTTAACTGTTTAAGCCTTGGCTATAGTTAATATTCCCCACTTAATTTTGTCGGTACTTTAAGCGTTTTCCTTTAGTGAGCTTAAAAGAGTAGAGCTATTTTTGTATTTGTCATCACTAGTTATTAAAAGGATCATTTTATGACTGTAAAATCTTTTTGTTCATTCACCTTCTTCTGTACCAATATTATATTTGATTTTCTTATTGCTTATCTATAGGGTTAATACAAATAACATTTGTCACTTAGCTAATTGATGTTATATACAATGTGATAACCGCCTGAAGACTGTGTGCATAGCGCGCAAGAAACTATCAATCGTGGTCGGTCGTATGTACACAGGATTATTATGATACATAATATAAATGCTCTGCCATTGTGGCATTGAGCTCTTCTTTTTTTGGTGTACCATTTTAAGTATTCTCCTTCGGGAGTTACTTACTTTTATCGATACCTTCAAAGATTCGCTACAAAATGAACATATGTCATGAAAAAATGCCTAAAATTTAATAAAAACCAAGTTTTATCGTAAAAATCTTGCATTATTATTAAGAGGAAAGACCAAAGGATTTCTTATGCAAAAATTATTCTTTTTAATCCTTTTTAGAAACTTCAAAATTCTAGTTTCTCTGGCGTCAACGGAGGAATATGTTAGTATGGGAAATTAAAGCGTTTTTTGAGGTGAAGAACACATTGATTTTTAAATTCTTTCAAAAATAAGATACTTGTCGGATTTTAATGAAACATTCAGGACTTATTCTCAAATGAGGGAAATTATTTTTAGATGATTTTTTAGAAAATCTTGGTAAAAATATTTTTTTTTATATTTGTTACTCAACACTGATTTAATTATATGAATTTTTTATAAATTCTTTTTTGTAGCGCTTAATGTTTATATTAGTTATAAGGACAAGTCTTCGGATAATTTAAACACTAAGACATTATTTAATTAAGAATGCTTTCAATTTCTTTTATGAATAAAATATGTTATGGACATTATTGTCTTAACAAAAAAAAATTCGGTGAATAAGGAATTTTTGCATGAATCGTTTTCAGTTTTTTAATTTTAATGAGAATTTAATTTTAATTCTTTTTAAATTCTGCATCAATTTGTATCGCTCAAGTGATATCGTTATTAAACAAAAACTATATTTAATAATCATAAATGGAAAAGCTTACTGCAATCCAGTATTTTAAAAAGCATTTTGAATTTTTGTATGTGTGCAAACGTGCCGATATTTCTAAATACAGATGTCCATGCACAGCATTATCAGAGTGGTAACTATAGTCAATTTAAAATTTATTCGTCCTTTTCCAACATTTCAACAAGTCCCTTCGCAAGCAATACTATAAAACCAAAATACCTAAAATTCAGTAAACTATTGGTATGTTTAAAATATTTTAATTTTTCAAAGATTACCGGATAGTTAAAAAAAATCATCTAAAGAAGGCATTTAGATTGTATTCGTCATGTAATTTTATTATAATTATTTCTATCTTACATAAATTTCGCAGATATCAGGTGTCAACATCTCATAAAACACACAGCTCCATGTTAAAAATTGCTTTTCTGTAATATTTTGAACTAAATGTAAGTAATATTTGTTTTAATTCAGAATAATCAAGCTTTAAATCTGTTAAAACTCCTCAAATAACGTTTCAGTATATTTTATTGTTTTAATAAAGATAATTATGGTGTGTTGACAGATTTATCAATAAGGACGATTTTAGCGACTTTACTGATAATGAAAAAAATAATTGCAATCAATTTAAATCTGGTGAGAAATACAACATTGCTTATTAGGAATATTAAATTTAATTTATTTTCTTGGAATTACAAGTAAAATCTTCAAGAAAGATTTTTCATTTTTAAAATACATTTTAAATCTCAGGTATCACTTTTTTTGACGTGTGTATATATATATATATATATATATATATATATATATATATATATATATATATATATATATATATATATATATAATGTGTATGTGTACAAACGCGGGCGTATCCCAAAATAACTGGAAGTTATTATTCAGTTCATATATAAACCTCTCGAAACAAAAATCTGTCGCAAAATTTTAAACTTTTCTTAAATAATGTTTCTCGAGTTTTCTTATTTAGAAGAGAAAGGTGTGTATATATATATATATATATATATATATATATATATATATATATATATATATGTGTGTGTGTGAATATCTGTTAGCATTCGCGCACTAGCTTAAAACAATATCTCTTGCCGATTTTATACATATAATGTATAAAAGTTTATTTAGGGTTGTATTTTGGGTAAGGAGTGGAAGTTTTTCATTTCCCCCCTTTCATTGCATTTTGCTCAGCTGCAGGGATCCGATAAAATTTGTTTCGATCCTTGTCTAGATCGAAGAAGTTACTGAGCGTCTCTGAGATTTAGGCAGCGGACACGCGTACATCCGGCGGGTTCTTCCACACTGCCGCAGCCCATGGGATGTGGACGTGACTAGATAACGTTCGGTGTATTTAGGATAATATCTATGAGAGAAAAAAAAAAAAAGAAAGAAAGTTAGTTTTTCTCCCGGTCAGTTTCTTTTTTCACCATTCTCTTTCTTTTTCCGTGCCTTTCATTTTTCTTACTTTTTTCTTTTCCGTTTTCTTTCCCTCTCTTCTGTCTTTGTTTTCTTTCTCTTCTTTTTTCTACCTTCTTTCTTTCTTTGCATTTAGTATGTAATAACCTCCATATGTCTGTCCGTATCTCTCTCTCTCTCTCTCTACCCCCTCTCTCTCTCTCTCTCTTTGCATATCTATCAGTTATGTATTTGTCTCTCTCTCTCTCTCTCTCTCTCTCTCTCTCTCTTTCTCTTTTCTTCTCTGTCTATCATTTACGTACTTCTCTTTCTGACGCATTCAAAGGAATTTAATTATTACAAAATGCAGGAATCTGGTTCGAATTTTACTTTGCAACACTGCAATTAGCAATCGGTTTATTTGAATGCTGTAATAGAATAGAAAATACACTTTTCTGGGCAAAAAGCACGCCTGACTTTGGCACGCAACCGAGACATATGAGGGAGGTGGTCAGGAGCTCAACTGCTCAGTGACCCTACGACCACACTTGGCCAGGGGACTGATGATGATGGTGATGAAAAAGTTTCTTAATCTCGTCATAACCCAATACTGCAAAATACTGATTTCGTAATAAATTTTAACGTCGAAAATCTTGTCGACATGGAAATTATTATTATTTTTATTGTTGTTGTTGTTGTTTGTTGTTGGGTTTGAGAGCAGCACACTAACAAATCGACGCCTGGATACAAATATTCGAAACCCAATATACCTATTATTATTGTTGATGGTGGTAGTGTTATCAATATTTTCTCATATAAGATCTTAATATCTGGTAATTAATGCATGAATAGCGGACCGCACCAAGCAGCCTTAACTATCATACAATTTTCCCCTGACCCTATTTATTATTATTATTATTATTATTTTTATTTTCTTTGATTTCTGGCGTTTACACATTTCTTTCCGGGTCCCGCCCAGGGACCTAAGGTTAGAAATGGCGTCATGACACTTTCCACTGACAAAAAAAAAGAAAAAAAAAAGAATTAAATTACATAGATAAAGCCCTTCGTAAGGTGTGGGCTGTACTTGTCAGAACAATTTTTTGTATCTCCTTGAGGCATGGACTTCCAGGAATCCCTTCAATTAGTCTACTGCAATCTTTTCCAACCAGTCCTAGGGCTCCAACTACAACAGGGATTGTTGATGTTCCCATATGACACATTTTCGAGATTTCTATTTCAAGGTCCTTGTACTTTGACAACTTTTTGAATATCTTCAAAGATACATTGCAGTCAGCAGGGACTGCCATATCAATAAGGAGGCATTGTTTTTGTTTGTGGTCTTTAATAACAATATCTGGCCGGTTGGCCTTGATTGTTCTGTCAGTGTGTATTGTGTAGTCCCATAGAATTGTAACAGGTCCTATCTCCGTAACCGGGTCTGGGTGGTGTTCATACCAGTTTCTTTCAGTTTCCTTCCCGTAGAAGTTGCAGATTTTCCAGTGCAGATATTGGCCCACTCTGTCATGTCGGGTTTTATATTCACCGTACAACCTGATACAAGATGATCAATCGTTTCTGGATATTTATCACAGAATCTGCATTTTGGGCTGACACAATATTTTAGTATATGTGCTTGATAATTCCTAGTTAGCAAGCATTGGTCCTGCGCAGCAAGGATAAAACCTTCAGTTTCCGCTTTCAACCCTGCACTACGTAGCCACTGATGGGTACGGGTTTTGTCTACGTCAGCTTGTTTGGTACGGGCAGAGTATTGGCCATGAAGCGGTTTATCTTGCCATCGCTTCTGTAAATGGTCGGTTGCATTCGTCTTTGCTGTCTTTTTTAGGTATTTTGCAGTTTCAGCCGGTGTATTGTGCTGTAGTTGCATCTCTACGCCCATTTGAAACTCCATTTTGAATTTGTTGGCTTCTTTCATTACGGAGTAAAGACGCTTACTACTTTCATGTTCCTTGACGCATACCATCATCCAGTCTTCTGTAGTTTCCAAATATCTTTGGAGGCCAATTGTTGTAGTTTTGTAGGACAGTTCTAGTTGAACTAATCCACTGCCTCCTTCGGATCTGGACACATACAGACGATCGACATCAGCTTTGGGATGATGCATGCGATAGCAAGTGAGAAGCTTTCTCGTTTTGGCATCCATTCGCTTAATTTCAGCTATGGTCCAGTTAAGGACATTAAAGCTGTATTGCACCACAGAGACAGCCAATGTGTTTATGGCTGATATCCTGTTTTTTGAGTTTAGCTCAGTATTTAGTATCAGACGTACACGCCTGTAGTACTCTTTTCTTATTTTTTCCTTCATTTGGGGGTGTTGCATGCCATCTCCTTCGCTAATTCCTAGGTACTTATAAGCTTCACCATGCTCCAGTTCCCTAATCTTTGTGACAAAATTAAATCTATTAAGGGTGTTTCTGTAATTCTACCTTTCTTAAAAGTTACTTTTGCACATTTATCTAATCCGAAGTCCATACCTATGTCGTCACTGAAGTATCTTACAATATTGAGGAGGCCTTTCAACTCATTGTCGTCTTTGGCAAAGAGTTTGAGATCATCCATGTAGAGTAGATGATTGAATATTTTCTTATTTATTTTGTAACCATAGCTACTGTTGTTCAGTTCATGTGTAAGAGGGATTAAGGATAAACAAAACAGAAGGGGTGACAGAGAGTCTCCTTGAAAGATTCCACGTCGGATATTCAGACGGTTGGATATGGCAGTGCCCCCGGTGTGACTAAGGTATAGTTTGATGTTCCACATTCCCATGCTGTGCCTAAGGAAATTTAATACCACAGGGGAGACTTTGTACATTTCCAAAGTCTTAAGGATCCAAGAATGTGGAACACTATCAAAGGCTTTACGATAATCAATCCACGCTGCACTTAGATTCCTGCGTCGTCTCCTACAATTTTCCAGGATCATTTTATTTATCAGAAGTTGATCTTTGCAGCCATATGAACCTCTTCTGCATCCCTTCTGTTCCAGCGGGAGAATGCTGTTTGTTTCGAGAAAGGAATAAGTACGGTTCGTCAGTACAGACGTGATCAACTTATACGTTGTGGAGAGACATGTTATCGGTCTATAATTTTTCGGGTCGTCTGTTTCAGTTGTTTTTGGTATGAGGTGTGTAATACCTTCAGTAATCCATTCCGGGATTTTATTGAGATTATTTACAAGTGTTGATAATGTTTTTGCAAGAATTTCATGGGTAGATGTGAGATGATACAGCCAGAAATTGGGCAACTTGTCATTTCCTGGGGATTTCCATTTTGGGGATTTCGTTAGAGCTTGCCTAACATCATCTGTGGATATATTTTCCCATTCTTGCAGAGGTGTATCCAGCATTCGTTCTTCTTTACGCCGTATCCATTCTGCATTTGGGTTATATTCCTTTGGGCTGCTCCAGATATTTTCCCAAAATGTCTGTACATTATCAATCGATGGTGGCCTTTCAACATGTATAGGTGTTTTTCCAATTTCCCTGTAAAATTTCTTAAGATCTGTTCGGAATATTTTATTTTGGCGATAGAACCTACGTTTTTCGTATCGTCTTGTTCTCTGCGCTTTTAGCTGAAGTTTCTGCTTCAGCATTTCCTTGATTGATGGAATATCAATTAGGGATTTAATGTTATATTTCCGCTTGATCTTTTTGCATTTACGTGTGGAAATATTAGGGTTTCTGGTGAGCTCATCTAATATAGAAAGCTCACATCTGATTTGTTTTATTTCTCGAATCAGTTTGGTTTTCCAAGCTGGTTCTCTGTGTCTGTTAATTTTATTTATTGTCTTGACTCCAAGCTTCCGAGTCGCTGCTAAAGCTGTTGTGTATATGACGTTGTTAACTTCTGTGATGTTTCCCGGTGGTTTATCTGTTAACAGTGTTTCCAGAGCAGTATTGTATATTTTCACGATGTGCTTGTTGGAATTCGTCATATGGATTTTCGGGAGCTGGTCTCTGTCTGACAATTGTATGAAAGTTACTCTGCTGAGTACTTCGATGACGTCATTTTTAGCTTCGGTGATTTCAGCTTCGTGGTTTTCAAGGAATTCTAACTTATTGTCACTGAGGATGACTCCAGGTACATTTTCTGGAGGACTGTAGGTTGTGTTTAAGGTAGAGTCTTGGGTTTCATTTCCTGGGAGATTATTTCGTATTTCATTCGCTTTAGCGTCCACCTCATCCTCTGTTGCATTCCTTATTTCTACATTCGTCTCAATAGAGTTTGAGTGATGGGTCAGGGTATTTTGTCTTATATCTAATTTTATCTTATCTATTTCTGCCTTTGAGAGTCTGTTGTTTCGCATGATGTCCCTACGGACATTGGCAAGCATGTTTAGATTGAGGTTAGGTCTTATATCATTTCCCACCGTACTTCTCCATATTTGGTATGTTTGATTGGTGGTGTTCTTTGCTGGGTTTTCGAGTGCAGTGAAGAAGGATGTCATGACTTGTCGATACTCTTCGCGGCTCCATTTCGTTCGTTTACTTTTTTATTAGTCGATTTGGTATTGAGTCACTTGGTCCAAGGTTGGCAATAATCCGGGTTTGGTGACCAAGTGTCTTTTTCGTGTGGGAAGAGTTTGTTCCAGTGGCAGACTTTCCGTCCTCAGACTGGTTCCTCTCTGAGCGACGCGGCCCTTGTTGTCCCGGTTGACGGCCGATCCGGTATGAAGTATTATTCGTATTCATTGAAATTGGTAGAGATGCGTTTTAACCTTGACCGCCAAGGGGTAATTATGTTCAGGTTATCAGCTATAGGGCGACAAAGATGAGGACAATAGTCCGAATAATGTAAATAGTGTATATAATACCTCATCTCAGAAATATAGACAGATACTGACAGATGCGGTGTCATCTTAACGTGTGTCTAAGCTGTTAATCGAGGCATAGTATGGTTCGCTGAGTATCTTTCACTGTTTTTCGCTGTTAACGGCGAGTCGTTTTTATGGCTATTGGCGAGCTCCGAATGCTATCTAAGCTTTGCGCGGGAATGTAGTCAGTAATCCTAGTCCCGGTCCATTTCCAGTTCAACCGCGCGTAAAAAAGTCCTATTCAATAAAGTTTCAGAAACTATTTATTTAATTTGGTGCTGTGATTGCACAGAATTGTAAAAAAAAGTTTTTCGTATCTTCTGAATTTACTAAAATGTATTTGTAGGCATCTCTAACTTGTTTGTGCTTCACTTATTGGCCGTAAATATACTTTTTATCCTATGCTATATATATATATATATATATATATATATATATATATATATATATGTATATACCACGGTTCATTTGTCAGGAAGGAGACTTCTTGATGTTATCGGTCTGGAGGGGGACGATCTTGGGAAAGTAATTGAAAACCTTAGCGCGGGTTGAGCCACGCCTTGTGAGTGAAACTGGTTAGACGAAACACTTGAGGACCTTCGATAGCTTTTGCTAGCACAAAGTTAAAAGTCATCGTGACCAAGTGTTTGAGTGCGATGGCCTTGTTCAGATTTTTGATCTCGCTTGATTGCACGCTCTCTCCCAGAAACTGTAACTAAGATCTGCTCAGCATAGTTGCAGTATAAACTACAGTTTGGCTCTGTGGGCGTTGAAAAAACATGTTTTCTGGGCGAGCGTCTGAATTAGGTACTGGCTAGCAGCCCTAGTAGACGGGTATCCCCGAACACGATTGGCCACGATTATATATATATATATATATATATATATATATATATATATATATATATATATATATATATACGTGTATGTGGGGCAGATAGATAGATAGATAGATAGATAGATAGATAGATAGATAGATAGATAGATAGATACTTCGACATATATATGGTGTATTATATATCAATTAATGCTCTGAATATTACACTATCTTGTTCGCCACAAATTTGATTTGGTAGGAAACTGGAAGATACGATGAAAGCATAATACAAGAAAAATTAATGAAAGAACGACGAGAAGTATTTTATAGATTATCATCATTTAATTATAGTATCTTGTTTACCTCTTCATATATTAGACACTGGAAAATACAATGAATGTATGACGTAAGTACATATTCAAGAACAAAGGAGAATAATCGATAATAATATCTTAGATTATGATCATTTAAATATAATATAATGCTCTCCATATTATAGTATTCTGCCAACCATTTAATTGATTAGACAGTAGAAGATAAAACGAATTCATAACACAGGGACAAAGTAAAGAACCGAAGAATATTATGGGTTATCGTCATTTAAATATAAAATAATATTCTCAGTATTATGGTACCTTTACTATGGCCATATTATGTTCAAATATGAAAACAATGTTAAGCATTGATCATCAAAATTAAGCAACGTCGAGCCTGGTGGTCAGTATCTAGATGAGTAACCGCTTAAGAATACCAGGTTCTGTAAGGTTGGATGTACAATGTTTGTAATGGATAACGGATAGGAATTAGAAACCAGAGAGCCGAGTTCGAATTCCAGTCGAATTCCTTATATTCACTTACGCGCAAATACCCTTGGGAAAGGTATGAATCCATCTCTTCGAGCTAAACACAAACATTAACTCCTAATACGAATGGAAAATTCGAGACTGTTTTACCTACCCAGTAGTTTTTTTTTGTTTCATTTGTTCCTGCGTTTGTACGTTACGCTTTTAGCGTTATACTATAATATTCAGTATTATTTTATAATTTAGTGAACGTCTCTGTGTAATCATATCTTTTGTTCCTGCATCTGTACGTTATGCTTTCATTATGTGCTATAATGGTTACTCTCCTTGGAGGTAAACATGATATCTTACGTAGCATTCTTCTTTTTCTGTGTGCCGTTTCCCTTCAGGATGTTGGCAATCATGTTTCTCCCAAACTTCCTACCCTTTGTAGCGTAGTAAAGTTTGTCTTTTTGTTATATCTTCCACCCTCCAACCTCTCCCTCACAGGCGGGATGTGACAAGCCTCTCACTGCTCTATTGCTACTCCCATGGAATGTGAGCGGACGAACTGTATTCTTTGGTCCCGCCAGTTCTAACCTTCACGACCAGAGCCTGCCATGCTACTCACATTGTAGAAAAACACCCACATTCCCTCCCTATTCTATTGGTTCACTCGAACTGCTTCTTCCCGCGAAACGCTGATCTATGGAACCAACTCCCGAGAGAATGTTTCACCGATCACTACAATCTTAACTTGTTCAAGTCTAGGGTTAACTGTTATCCTCCCATCTCATCCGCATAAACTGACTCTTACAGTAACCCTCTACCTCGAGTGCTCCGCCCCCCACCACGAGTCTTGTGCAGGGTCAGACTCACAGTAAAAACATACAAATAAATAAAATAAAACTATCTCCTAATCCCAACCACTTACACAGGCTCTTTAGGTAGGTTATGAGCTATTTTCCACTGTACCTCTTTACCTTCAGTATATTCTGTGACTGTCAAATTCTCCAAGCTTTCTTTTCTCATTATACGTCCTAGAAATTTCAACAGTCGCTTTCTGCTGTTACGTATAAGTTTCCTTTTTGTTTCCATTTTCTCTAAAATTTCTTTGTTGCTCCCTTATTCAGTCCATAGAATATCCGCACCCTTCTGTAGAACCATTGTTTGACGTTGTATGTAGTTTCAATATCTGATCAAGGGTTCATAAAAACATCTTATCACAGATTCTTCGAAATGAACATAATTTCCTGACATTATTCTCGATCGGAAATCAAATTCATATCATTTTCAATTTATGCTTTATTTTATTTTATTTATTTATTATTTTGCAACGTTGATTGTTTGTTACTTTCTGGTTCAGTAAATTTCTATTCACCTTTTCATGTAAGACATGTTTCTATTAAGGACAAGAAAAAATTTCCTTATATAAATATTTTACACAATTTGCTTCCTTTGTAAATTAATGAAATTCATATTAAATTTTAAATCTGCCATGATTTTCCAACTTCTCTATTTAGGCTCATTCTTCCGATCAATATTTTATGAGAGCTTAGGTTTTCGCATATTCTAACTTTATTGGATGCGTTTTTAATTTAATGGAATTAAATCTTTATTTACAATTTTATACAGACTGTCCAAAAAGTCACGAACGAAGTTAAAAATGTAATAATATTTCTGTTTTCTAATAATTAATCACTCTTCTAAATAGATTTTACTAAGTGGAAATAAATGTTAGATATAATAATATAACCATTATAGACCCCATTTTTCTTCTCGGCTCTTTTAATAATATTTCCCATAAGTGTGACTAATATCTCTGCCGGCCAATCTCGAATTTCTGTGTGGATAATTTTTTAAAAGCCCGCTGGGTTGTCAGGAGATAGTTGATGTACACAAGCTTGTTTTGTTCGCTCCAAAACAAGTGTGCAGACGCCGTTGGAGTTGGAAAACTTAATAGTATATTCAGACAGTATGTATTAATATTAAAATTAATTTTATTCAGAAAAAAAAATTACGATGTGGAATTAACTCAAGAGCAATAAGAAAAATAACTCCCCAAATCAAGAGAAAATGTTTACCTCTTCATTTGTTAGTTATAAAAAGTGTGTGGATGAGGGGTTCGTGAGTAAATTTCGCTTACAAATTTATGTAACGTAACTGATCTCCACAGATAATTCACTAATAAATAATCCTAAATGCAATGCAAATTCATTATTCTGATATTTTTCTCAAGATTTTCGTAATTAAATCGTGTTAAAATACAAGGTCAAGATTTTTGTTTCATTTCAGTCTTATGTTATGGCGAAATTAAGGGTCTTTTTTTACAATAGACAAATCTGTAACTGTCTTTGCAATATTTTAGATTTAAATAATGATAATCCATAATAATACTCTATTTGATCTTTTGTTTGTCCGTTCATGAGTATATATATATATATATATAAGTCTAAAACCGGTTTAAAAAATCTAAAATAAAAAAAGCCACTGTTAACTTTTATACACGTGCCACCCACCACTCTCCATAACAATTAAGTTAAATATTTGATTTTCCTTTTTACTGAATACATTTACAATACACTTATATTCCTGTCCCTTTTCATTCTTTCCTTCCCCCCTCCTTTTCCACTTCCCTTCCCATTACACCCATTGGCCTGTTTTTCAATCATCATACGACTGTGTGATTTTTTTTTTTTTTTGAAAGATAATTATGTAGGGTTCTTTGTTTTGTTTTTTTTAAATAAAGCGTTGTGGTCATTTTGAAATTGTCGCCCGACGAGACCGCGGGGTTGAAACCGCGGCCTCGTATTTTAATTGACCTCCTGATTTTTAAACTTAAAAGTTCTACATGTTATTAGTATTTTTCTTTTTACTTTTGTTTTTTCTCGCGTGTATTGAGCACTTTTTAATACTACTGTTTCCTGGTCTGATTCAACTCTGACCATTAATCTCTCTCTCTCTCTCTCTCTCTCTCTCTCTCTATATATATATATATATATATATATATATATATATATGTATAAAGGTGACAAACGCAGCGCTATCGTCATCATGAACAAAATATACTATAAAACAAAATTTTTAAAGGTACGAGGGAGTAAGAACAACTATGAATTAATCGACACCAACATAGACAAAAATATCATATCTAAAATTACAAAACACTGCACAATACAATAAGATATTAACAAAAAAAAGAAAGAACTTCCTAATAAACTCCATCCCAAAAACGAGCAAAACGTTTTTATGGACTACCGAAAATTTACAAATCGAGTGAAATAAAAGCAGCTATCCAGACACAAAAATCTAAAGGTATTAACATCCCAAACACTAGTGATCTTAGATTCGGACCCATAGTAGCAGGATTAGTATGTTCAACTAGCAGACTCAGTAATCTAATAGACACCATACTACAACCATTTGCTAAACAGATTAAGAGTTACATAATAGATGATATCCACTTCCTTAGCTCCATACCACAAAAGTAGATCCGGTAATACCCATAGCAACGTTTGACATCAGTAGTAGCAACGTACCCCATGAATTAGGTAAACAGCAGTCACATTTTGGATTGAAAAACACCCAGAAATACTACATCTCAGATTGACCAAGAAATTCATTATCGATAGTATAGACCTAATCCTGAACAACAACACTTTTGAATTTGACAACATGAACTATATCCAAACCCTAGGTATCGCGATGGGTACAAGAATGGCACCTAACATTAGCTTACCTAGAGAAAAATCTCTATGAAAAGATAGAGTAAATATATGGGGAAAATATAAAAACTCATTTACTTCACTAAATCTTGGAAGAGATATTTAGATGATTGCTTCATTTTCTGGAAATCCTCATAGGCCGATATTAACCAATTACACAATCTACTCCAAAACCTACACCCGAAGATCAAATTCAACCAAGAATACAATTTTAACGAACTGCCACTCTTAGATATACTCATCAGAAATTGAAATAACCATATTATCACAGATATCTATCCCAAACAACAGACACCCAACAATATCTTCATTCCAATAGCCATCACCGAAGAAGCTACCGAAAATTCATCCTCTGTTCCATAGCACGTAGAGTTTACACTATAATGGCTGACAAACACCTCTGAAAAATCCGCTTAGAAGAATTGCATAAAACTCTCAAAATACAACACACACAACTAAAAAACAAGAGGTTTGAACTAGCAGAAAAATACCTTTAGACCAACTACGAAATCCAAAGAAACTAAACGTCGGACAAATTCTAGCATATGTCTTAACATACAAGAACAATCCTGAACTATTTGCAGAAATTACAAGAAATCTAGACCTACTTAACAAGAATGATAAAATGAAAGATATATTAAAAACAACCAAAATAATTAAAAGCAAATGCTAATCAAAAAACCTAAAACCCATATTAATCTCATCCAAATTTAGCCAACACGCAATACAGGGAGCCACAAAATGCAATAGAAAAAGATGTGGGATTTGTGATATCATCATAGAAGGAAACTCTCACACTTTTGAAAATCTGAAAATAACCATTCTTCGCCTGATGTTCACAAGACCCGAAACATATGTAGCAAAAAATATGGAAAATAAAGTATAATATATATTTTTTAAGAAATCCACATTATAACAAAAAAACTTTGCGGCTTCTCTTTTCTCTTATATATATATATATATATATACACACTCATGATATTTTGTTCTCGATTAGTTTTAATGAATGACTTGTACAAATATCCCTTTCAACCAAGGAGGAAATTCCGTCAAGAATTGTCTTGAGTTCATTCGGTCATGTCTCTTTTCGACATGATTGACATGGCAGAAGAATCCCCGCAGTAGACTGCCGTTACTTTCTGCAGTAGACTGGTTGCCAACCAAGACTACAGAAAACAGTCTCTCCTGCTATCTAACCCATAGCTGTAGAGAGAAGAGATGGACTTATACCTTTTTCAAGGGTATTTGCGGGTAAGTGAATGTAACGAACTCGCCTGTAATTCGAACTCTGCTCTCCGATTTCTCATTCCAAGCCGTTATCCATCACAAATTCTTACAACACTGGTATTCTCAAGCGGTTACCCATGTAGTTACTGACCATGCTCAACATTGCTTAACTTAAAGGTTCGGATGAGAACCTATATTGCAACGTGATATGGATGTAAACTCTGGTATTAGGATGTAACTCTGGTCTTTTCTCATTAGTTCGGCCTAGATTTATAATTCATCTCTTATCCCAAATAACTAAAAATTTGTTAAAAATGGTGGTATTTATTCTTCTAAAAAAGACTTGTAAGTGCGATAAAGGTAAAAATAACCGTTTCCATACAGGAAACTTTCAGTATTCTTTGACTGAAGGGTAAAGTTCTACTGTCTGTTGAAATTTATAAAATCTTTTTATTACAAACATTTTTTTTCAGGAAATTAAACTTCTACTTTTTAACATGGATCTCCACACACTTACAACAATTGCAGACTTCACTCGGCATATTACCGTATGAATCCGAGATTACCTAATTACATTAGCTAGTTAGTGAAATTGGAGAATGATTTCCAGAAACTAGGCTTAAACATTTACTTAAGATCTCTGGTCATCTCAGGTAAGTAAGCTTATTAGGTATTTAGAAATCATTTCGCATGGATGTAATATGGCAAAAGGCTTTTTATAGTGGGACCCCATGTAGAAATACAGCAACAAAGAGAAGTTTTATGCTTTAAGCCAGTGAGTCTCAAACATTTGAATATCTGGAACATGTACTATGTTGATTTGTTTTTTTTTACGTGTTATTGACCCTTTTGTGGGTTATTTAAAGCCGAAATATAGTTTAGATTGTAAGAATAATTGAATATTGCATTAACAATTTTTTTTTTTTGAAAATAACAATGATTTTTTCATATAAAGATTATAATATTTAACCCATATCTGGAGGGAAGAGATGGATTCCCAATGGTATTTGCGCGTAAGTAAATGTGACGAACTTAATTGGAATTCGAATACGGCTCTCCGTTTTCTCATTCCAAGCCGCCTTCCATTAGACTACACGCACATCATCGTGAACATGGAAGGACAATTACTGCAAAAAAAAAAAAGATAGATTCTTCCACATCTTCCATGCCCACCTGATTTAGCATCTGCAGATTTTCATTTATTTCTATCAAAATAACATTTCAGAAATGGCAGAACATTCAGAAATAAAGAAAAAATTGAACAGTCTGACAAACATTTTCCTAGAATAAAACCAGATTTCTATATACATTGAATCCAAAACCTGTCTTGCTCTTGGGATGCAGTCATTGAAAATGAAGTTTATTACATTTTTGATAAATAATATTCAAATATTATCTCACATTTGTTTGTACGTCCATTCTAGTAAAATGTAATTACTTTCCGAACAACCTAATTCTTTTCTTTTTTTTTTTTTTTTTCACTCTTTTCGGGCCCTGTGTCGCAATTACGAGAAGTTGCTGAAAAATCTTCAGTTCAACGTACTTGCTAAAATCTACCCAAATGGATAATTTTTTTAAGAGCTTCTAAGTCGAGCCAAGAACTTTTCAGGAACCCCTTATAATTAAACTTCATAAATATCATTAACAGAGGTTTAATTAAACGTGTTTGAAAATAGCAATTAAGATATCTCCAATACGGTAAGGCTTTAATTGCAATGAACGAAATTAAAAAAAAAAAATGAAATCTATCGAAAAGCGTTATTAAATTTTCATATTAAAGATCTTAAATTTAATCTACAAAATAGAGCAATATATTAAATTTTATTGAAACGATCTATTATGGACGCGTTGGAACATGAAAGAAAATTCGTTTATATCAATCGTGCTTTGGGGTTGAAAGAGTTATGTATTTTCCACCAAGGCCAAAATCGGTTTTATCGGGCTCATATAAAACTTGGATTTTCAAATGCTGATTTTCTATGCAAACGGAGTAAACAAATATACCAGTGGTAATCGTAATATTCGCTGTTTCTTTGCCTGGAAGCATTCATTGATGGAGCAGGTAGCAATACTGTCGGTTGAAATTTTTAAAATCTTTCTCTTAAAACGATTCTCAGGAAAATAGATTTCTCAAGTTCAATAACTGTTATCGCTCTTTCATTTTCTTCTATGGGTCGTGTCCCTCCAAGAAGTAGACGATCATGGCTCTCTACAATCTCTTGTCCTTTGCAGCTGTTAATAACTTTTGCCTTTTTGTTATTTCTCCTAAATCACCCATTTACTCCAAGCTAGCTAGGTAAATTGTGCGTTGCATTCCTTTGTCCCTCTTGTTTTCAATCTGTCCCGTTTAAGTATTAAATTTTCCAAGCCTTCATTCCTCATTATGTAGCCGAAAAATTTCAACTGCCTCTTTTTGATGTTAAGTATACGTGTCCTTTTTGTTTACATTTTTTTTAAACTTCGTCATTGCGCACATGTTCCGTCCATTGTATTCTCAGCATCTTTCTGGAGAACCACATTTCTGTTGCTTCAACTCTCTTCATCATCTGTGAGGAGATTGTCCAGCATTTATTGTCATGTCGAAGGGCTGATATTATATAACAATTTGGTAATCTTTTCTTTGTTTCTAATGAGATTTTTCTGTTTCTTAATACTTTTCTTAGCTTTTGGAATGTATCTTTCGCTATCCCAATGCACCTTTGGAATTCAGTGTCGCACTTTTCGTCTTCTGTTAAAAAAACTTACCAGATATTTAAATTTTTTTATTTAATATTTTTTGTACGTGTTTGATTTTAGTATCTCCAATTTGTAATTTGTAATAGAGAGAGGTATACACACACCATCACATGAATGCACACACGCAAATATAACTTTTATGCACTGGAAGTGGAAATGGTGTTTATATATCAAAGTACAATTTGGGTTAAGATGTATGTTTACCGATGAGAAACACAATCTCAGGTAGGAGGCGATGTTTTAAATCTGGGTCATTAGAAAAAAAAAAACAATGAAAAAATGATCTAAATAAAATTTATCGGTTAAAAATTGAAATAGAGCTTACTCAGGCTACGAGATATTTGGTTTTGTTAAGCAGTATTTGTTTTGATTAAAAGGTTGAATCAATGTTTAGATATCCCAAAGTATAATTTTTGGGGAAGCGAGAAGAACTCGTGGTAAATAATTGGAGAATCGGTTTACATGTCAAGGGATAGTTTTTGGCACTCATGATAATCGCGTGTTGGGCCAAGGGTCGATTCATGATCAAACAGATTTATCTATATTTACCAGCGTAGTTATGCTGAAGAGAAGGCAGACGGTCGAGCGAGACGGAAGAGGCCAGACGGGAGAGAGACAGGAGAGGCCACGATCGGTCGGCACATCGTCGTCATGTGCGTGAGCACCCGCAGGCGACCGTTACGGATCGCGGCGCTACAAGACAGCCGAGAAAGGCCGACGAGAAAGGCCGACGAGAAGAGTCGGGGAACGAGACCGTCGTCGAGAGAGTCACGAGAGATTTGCGGGAGAATTAGAGAAGTCTGTATGAGACTGGACTACTAGTCATAAACCTACCCCAGGTGATTCAATACGCGTTTATCACACACAAACCCTCTCTCTGTTGGGAATTCGCTGGATGCATTGTGTCTTTTTCTTTTTATTTTCTCATTTATGTTAAATGTTTTTATTCTCCTTTTAACCACTGGTCTGATGTTATCTTCTTATATAAAAGACATCAATATTTCCCTCATTGTTGTCTGGCTTCTGCAGATATTATTTCTTGTTTTATTTTGCCACATTCTAAACTTCCTACCGCCAACTCTCACAGCCGTGTCCACACCCCCAGTCGACCGTGAACGCATGGACAAGACCCCGCTTAGTGGATCTAAAAACTAACACAGCGTGGGAAGCAAGCAGGACTTGACCAGTTGACCGGTCGAAATAATCTACGGGTACTCAGGGAGCGTAAGGCCAGTTACCCCTAAGTTCGGTTCGGACCGAGTGGACACCTCAACCCAAAGAGGAAGACGCCGGAGGTTGAGGGGTTGAGGACGAAGTGGTAGATTTGGTGCCGTGTTGACCAAGATAGACCCATGGGAATTACCACGGCCGTTTGAAAGTGGTAGAAATTTGCATGTTGGGTTGTTCCTTTTGTTAGCAATCATGCATTCTATCTTCTTGCAATTAATGTTTAGACCTTTCTCCTCACTTTCTTTCACTATATCCTGTAAGAGTTCTTGTAGTTTCTGCATCTGCTATCAACGCAGTGTCATTTGCATATCTTATGTTGTTAATATTGTGACCGCCAAAAATGAATCCTTGTAGAACTTCTAATTCTTTCAGAATCGCTTCACTATATAGTTTGAATAAGTCCGGCGAGAAGATACATCCTTTTCTTACACTGCACTGTCAGCTGGGTCTTCAGAACACACCACGCCAACTGTACCTCTGCAGAGGGGTACCTCCCCACTACCACCAATGGGACATCCTGAATATGACGATAAACTACATCCCGCAGCAAGACCTCTCATCAGGAGATTTTGAGGAGCGTGGAACTACCGCTTACTTGCTATTGTTCCCAGGTCCACCCTGATCCGGGGTGGTAGCACCTGTTAGGGTCCCAGCTATGGTCAAATAGTTAACCCCCAAACTGTGGTCAAAACTCTATGAAAGTGTAAAAATAGGTTATTATAGTAAAAATACCAGCAATACATTTGAAAAAAAAATTATTACCAGCAACAAATTTTTGAAAAAATATTACCGAAAATGGATTTTTGAAAAAAAAAATATTACCAGCAATGGATTTTTGGATAAAGATATAACCAGGAATAGAACAACAGCAATTAAAAGCTAGTTGCACGCTCCTCAAAAGCTCCTGATTAGAGGTCTTGCTGCCGGATGTAGTTTATCGTCATATCCAAGACGCTTCATTGGTGGTGGTGGAGGGGTTACAATCGGCGTATTCTGAAGCCTCAGCTGAGAGGGCGGTGTAAAAAAAAGGATGTGTCTTCTCGCCGGACTTATTCAAACTATATAGTGAAGCGTTTTCCATGAAAAAAAAATAGGTAATAGATTTTTGAAAAAAAAAAGTATTACCAGCAATACATTTTTTTAAAAATATTATCGGCAATAAAAATCTGGTCGGCATTAAATAACGCATTGAGGTTGATATGTCATAAAACAAACCAAAATTTGTCTTACACCCCTTTCTATTTTTGTATATTTACTGAACTCATTTTCTATCCGTATGCAAGTGGTTTGCAGCCAGTATCAGTTCTGGATTATTCACATACACTTCCGAAAAATGTCCATGTTTCCTAGCAGTTTCAACAGTTCTTTGGGGCGTGTTTTATCAAACACTACAGCTATTAAAATATGCAATGTTTAGAAACAATAGCGATAAAGAACAAATGCAAAAGCAATATAAATCTATACGAGATCGACTAGGATAAGCATTTATATATATCGAACGCCATACATTAAGACCATTATTATTATTTATATCAATACTATTATTATTATCTATAATGACAATACTATACATATATCCATAAATAAATAAAAATATTCCATTCAGTTAACCACTTTTAATCATTATTCTTCCTGGCCTGTGAAGCTCCTTTGTTGGACGTAAGCCTTCCCTAGATTCATGGGGAGAAACGGAACATTACCCTTCCACGCAGGCCTAATCCATGTTACTAGGGATGGACGTGTCATGCATGGGCGATCATGTCTCTTTTCGCTTTATGATCGCCCAATAATATTTGCGAGTAACTAAATGTAACGAATCCAACTGGAATTCGAACTCGGATCCCCAATTTCTCAGTCGTTATCCATTACACCACCAACATATCCAAGCGGTCACCCATCTAAGTACTAACCAGACACGACTTTGCTTAACTTCGGTCATCAGACAGGAACAGGTGTTTCAACGTGATATGGCTGATCTACAAGTTGCTCACCATTACATGAGGCATCCGTAATTTAAAGACATCGATCCTCACAAATCCTCCGTCTAAAAATAATCATAGTAAATACATTCCTCTGATCGGGACGCCTCATGATGATCTAATACATAGTGAAAAGGCCTCGCAGATCATTAGCACTGATTAGTGAGTTCGATCCAGACTAGGTTAACATACGCGTGCCAAAATTATGTTACGCTTATATATAGATAAATACATTCATTCGCCTAACATGCTTACACATTCCTCTCACATTTCGCTCCATATATTAGGTCGAGTTATAAGTGATTTCCGTTTTGTGGAACCAACTGTAATGGCGAGTGTATCATACTAACTATTGATCGTACGGGATTGTTAAGAAAAACTTTGGAGTGCACCAAAATAACTTAGTTTTTGTGGTGACTACTCAGTAGGTTAAAGAAAAATATAGTTCTCTTCCATAAAAACACACGGCCGCATACAACAATAATTAACACAGTAAAAAAGTATAAAAGTCGGTTGGAATGATCTACTCCACTCGTCATATTCACCTGACCTTGCATCAACCGATATAATAATCGATCGTTGCAAAACGCTTTGATGGAGAAAACTTTCTGTACTGAAAACTTCAAAAGTTCGTCGGAAAATTTTTCACGAAATATGTTGAGAAGCTGCCTGATGGGAAGAACAAGTCAATGCAATAATAGTGAATACATAACTGAACAAAAAGTAATTTTATTTTATTTTTTAAAGAATAAAGTTGATAAATAAAATCGGAAATTATTTATGACTCACCTTAATAATTATTTAAAGCAATGGTAGTATAATAATGGATGTGCGAGTAGTGTAACGGATATCGGTGGGGAAACTGGAATCTGTTGAATTCACTTTCGCACAAATGCTCTTGGAAAAGGCAAAAATCCATTTCTTCTTTCGCCCCACCTTCAGTTAAATAGAACGGTAGTCTAGGTTCTTTAACCATAGATGGCAGCCGGACTTGGAGTTAAAAAAAAAAACTCTTAATTCCAAACCATGAAGAAGGCAACAGGAAAAAACTCCACTATCTTTCACAATAACTTATAGCAATGCACAGATAATAAAAAGATGAATCTGTGGAGAGTCATATTCGCCAACGTCTTGAAGGGATACATATAGCAGAGATTATTCCTCAACCTGTCATGCAGAAGATTAAGGTTCGATTCTCCCTTAAGGAATCTTTTAGATTTATTGTGTACCTAGTGCTGATTTTACTCGAGAAGCTAGGCAAAATTATATCACATGTATGAAACCTTATATATAAAGTACAGTGTATGTGTGTGCTTGTGCATGTGTGTGTCCAAGCAACTCCTCCGCTCCCACTATTCAATAATTCATAGCTCATTCAAAGGCCCTAGAAAGGTTAGGTGCAGGGAACGATTTTCGTTGAACTCAGATTTAGGTTTACCAGATTATGTGAGGTTAAAGATATATATTAATATATTATACTAGCCATAATCGTTACTTTCGTGGTTCAAGAGGAGTAACTCTTATTTTCCTTTTGTATCCAAAATTGCAGCTAGCTTAAAATTTTAAGCTAGCTAAAATTTTAAGCTTGCTCCTCTGGCGGTCTCTTGGTTTGGCCAACATCATAATAGCTAGGGAGGAGTAGATGCGATAGGCATCAATAAACTAGAAAAGAAATCAAAACTGATCACTGCATTTAAGTATTTAATTAATGTTTAAGCTTAACTTTTAAAAGTTCAACAATAATTCTTCTGTTGGCACTTAATTTAAAGATGATTTGATGTACGTAGATCTTTATTTTCCGTACAAACAATTATTTTTATTTCATGAGTGACGAGGGACAATTTATAAGATAAAATTAATATAGTGTAAAGATGGAAAAATAGAAATTAGAATTCGTTATACATTCAACATTTAAAGAGTTAGAGAAATATAATAGCTAATTAAGTAAAAACCTATATTATGGAATTTATACGAATAAAATCGAAATTGGAGCACAATTCTCCCAAGCTCTACTTTATAGTAATTTGGTATTTCCACGACACCCCACAAAGTTGCGTTGTGACACAAGGTCGGTTTAATGTGGGAAGCCCGAGCGCGTACAACCGGTCAGGGAAAAAAATTGCTCGAACCCAGCAGCTGCCGGTTGCGCTGGCCTCGGGCAACTGTTCCCCAGGGCTGGGCACCTCTTCAGTATAATTTTCTCATTTGCCCCCCTGTCCTTTGACAGAGAAGTCCCTGAGCGCACTCTGTCGAAGGACAGACGCAACTGAGAGGTGATAAATAATACGTACAAATTACTTTATAGTAATTTACACGCCAAGGAATTTTTACTAAGAGCTCAATAGCTGTATTATATATTATCTACTTCTAGGCAATATCACTCTTCAGGTTTAACTAGTTTGAATATTGATTTTTAAAAAAAGTTTATTTCATTAATTAACTTGCCTTCATTACTGTTCTTTGATTCAAGGATTGTTTTTAAAAATAGTTCTGCTATCGTCTTATATAGTGCATAAAAGTGTTTGAAATTTGCATTTTACTTGGCCTTTAACAAGTTAGTATCTATTTGTAAAAATTTCCTAAACTATAACAAGCTAATTTATGAATGAAATGTTCATTTAAAATTCTTATTTCAAAGATTTCAACTAGTGAATATATATTACTTTGCGAATCGATAGCGAGTGGGCGAAGCCTGCTACTTAAAGATAAACTTGTTTTTAGCCTTCTCATTTACAAATTATTCCTCTATAAATGCATGTGTATTGTCGAAAGATTATATGAAATGAATGATTATGACGCCGATGTGGAGTCGAAAGGTTTTAAAAATTCATCGTGTTTTGTCACTTTTCAAATGCATACACGGAAACATACGTGTGTTTGGCAAATTTGTTTGGGGCGAATAAAATAAATCTCTACATCTACTCTCTATATATCTATTCATCTATCTATCATCTCTTTCACCCATTCCTATCTCTCTGTCTATGTCTTTCTGTTTGTCTGCCAGACCTCCCCTCACTTTCTCTCTCTCTCTCTCTCTCTCTCTCTCTCTCTCTCTCTCTTTCCCCACTTCTCTATCTATTTTTCCAATGATTTATCATGACCAGTCTCTGGATCAATTAGATATCTTCCAATTTACATGAAGCTAGAACATGTATTTCCATAATTTGTATTGATGCGGATCATTTTTTTTTACTTTAACAACAAATCTCGAACAAGGATTTTGAAAGCAATTATTTTTGTCATCCGCATTGCTCACGAAGACAAGGCGCAATTTGAACTAGGAAACCACAAAATAGTAAATATAGCATAGACTCTTCTGATCAAGGCTTGCTTATTCGCTGAAGAAGCGACTGCTGTTCCTTTCAATTTGTATCTGTCACCCATATGTCATACCCTGTTATGTATTTATAAATAAGATAAAAGCATGTCTCGTGGGAGATCTGTATTCAGTAGCTGGCTGAGGAGGCTATACTTTTTTCTAAAGATATTCGCCTATTCATTGCAGTTGTTTAAAATAAACGTATGGATGCGTTAACAATCTAATAATATATATATATATATATAACATAACAACGTCTTTTTTTTATCCTATGTAAAACGAGAGAACTCTTCATCCAAAACGTGAAACGATAATAGGAGGAAAAAGGTCGCATATAAGTAGGGAGAAAATTGGATATATTCCCTCCTTTCAATGGACGTGTGCTTCTATGAACACAAAAAAGTCGCTTGTCAGTTATGTCAACTTCAAACGTATCTCTAGATAAGAATATAATTCTATCGGTGGGAATCACTCAGACTCTTCCACATTTCTTTTCACTTCCACATTTTCTCTCTCTTTCTCTCAAATCAATAGATTCATTTGACCCTCTGAACAGCGGTGTTACATGAAACTCTGGAGTCGGTCAGGAGATAAGTTGCTTGAGCATTTATTAATGTATTGACATATATATATAAACACATATACAAATATATATATACACACTTCCTACGTTGTGATGGGTTCATGTGTGTGTCTATTGTTTTTGCTATCATGTGCATATATATTATATTCGTTCTCCATAGATGTGTGTGTGTGTGTGTGTGTGTGTGTGTGTGTGTGTGTGATCCGACCCGTGTATTTGGTCATTATGTGTGTATACTGTGTGTTTATGTTTGGGGGTTTATGATCTCTTTAGTGCTGGTTTTGTTTATGAAGTTTTTTTTTACTTGTATTTGTAGGTAAGAATAATTGTCGGTATGCTCCAAAAGTAATATCTTCTGTTTTATTGTATTAGCCCACATAGTCAGTTGCGAATGTTGATATAATGGCAGTAGAGTAGAGGTTGCATCCTTCCGCCAGTAATCTATCATTTTTATACCGTGTTACAAATAGCCACTAAGCGGGAATCTGGTATAATGAAAGTGCGTACGAAACATCCATGTCGGTGAATTTTTCTCTTTGGAAAAAAAGGCATCCCTCGACATTTGTTGAGCACTTACAGAGAACAAATAGTAGAGTTAGGCAGAAGGGAATTTGTTTCAGATAGATAGATAGAAATAGACTTAGTGGCTGTCGGATTGTTAAACCATTATGAACATTTAACAAGTTTGATCAATATTTTTGGCTCTGGTCTGGAACTCAACAAGTAACTTACAGTGCTTATTACAGATGTGGCAAACTAAGTTGTTTTGTACAGGATATAGTGAAGCCTGTTTAGCTTACTCGTGGGTTTTCATGTGAGAGGTTGGACCAGAGTGGTTTCTACAGATTTTCTAACACGGTCTGCATGTTATTTCCAGCGTAGTACTGATCATAATTTGAAAAAGGTCCATAAATATTACTCTTTTGTAGCCAACGAGTCCTTCATTGGAGAGATATACTCTGCCACATTCATCAAATTTAAATTGATGGATTACTGGATCAATGATTTCCTCTTTCCTAGCTGCACGGTTATCATTTACCCAATTTCGCATTTTCTTGCAAGATCTTTGTGCCTTCATGAATTGTGCGCCTCCATTTAGTTATCAATCAAAAAACACCATTTCGAAACTCTAGCCCCCTGAAAAGAGTTTCTATTTTGATCAGCTCCCACTTTGTCCCTCTTTATATGTGTATTTTTCCTTTCTCTTTGTTTCTCTCTTTCTCCCCTTTCTACAAAACTCTTGCAAATTTTTGGTTTACCATTAAGCCCTCATCTTCATTCCTTCATTTACCTCCAGTTACCCACCTCTCCTCGTTCTTTCTTTCTTTCTTTCTTTCTTTTTCCATCCCTCTTTCTCTTTCTTTTTCCTCTCTCACTCACTCACTTTTTAGATATTGAGCACTTTTTCGTTCTTTACTCTCTCACACTCTCTCGATTTCTCTTTGTCTTTCTTACCTTCTTTCAACTTATCTCATTCCCTTCACGCTTTCGTTATCTTTCGGTATTTTTGTTTTCAATTAATATTTTCCTATTTTTCTCTTTTTATATTTCTCTTCAACCACCCACTCTCTCTATCTCTCTTTCTTACGCGATACATCTCGTTTTTCTCTTTTCTTTTCTCTCTCTCTCCTGTTTCTCTAACACCTATACACACACGGGAAAAACATTACTTAACTTCTTTCGAATGATGTGGATTCTTTTTCTATTATTAATCATTGTCCTTTTCTCCAGAACCAGTGCTATTCTGATTGAGGAAGCTTATATGTCACAAGTCGTAACGTTTCTTTCAGGAATTAAAGGCACCTGAGAATTCACTAGTGACAAGAACCAAATTTTTCAACATCACTGATTCCCATCTTTCGTTCACCAAGCTGTTTATTTCTGTTTCGTCTGCGAATTCTAAACACTTGTGTGTGCATTTATAAATATTCAAATATATTTGCAAATATTTCAGTTTATATGAAATTTCCATCTTTTATTTATTTATTTTCTACAGGAAAGCTTCCTGTATTTATATGACTTGAGGCTTACAGCCACATCACGTTGAAGTTAAGCAACGTCGAGCCAAGGTGGGTGGCCGCTTGGGAACACCAGGTGGTGGATGTGTGGTTAGTGTAATCGATAATGGCTCGAAATTGTTAAACGGAGAGCTGAGTTCCAATTTCAGTTTCATTCGTTACATTCAGTTACGCGCAAATATCCTAAGAAAAAGTAGGAATCCACCTCTTCGTCCCCCCCAGTTATGGGTTAATTAGTAAGACTTGTATCATTAAATCATTATCTAAAAAAAACTTCTTAGAATCTAAAAATATTTTCTGGTTTGATAAGCCGTAGAAAACGAATCAATCAGTCAATCTATGACCCGACATTACATTTTAGGAATTTTTATGACGACATTAAATTTCAGAAAAACTTTGTATTGCATCATAACTGACTGTAAAGTTACAGAATCTTTCAGAAAATCTGTTATTCATAAAACTTCATAGAATCATTAATCAGTCATCACAATATATTCCATGGATTTCTATGACCTGACAACACTTTTCAGTATAACAATACCATTTCTCACGTATCCTTAGGAGATAAGTATATAGATTCTTTTTCCTTTTAAGTCAATTTGATTACCAGAGTTTCTTAGGAATCTCGTCTCCAGTCCATCTTTTAAATCAATTTATGAACAGATTTTTCAGGATCCCTGTCTTCAGCCCGCCTTTGAATTGGCAAACATAAAATTTTGTTAGTGATTTTAGATAATCATAAAAGTAGTCCTTTGAAAAACTGACCATCCATCCAGTTTGGGGATGGTCTCCTTTTCCGGAACACAAGTGGGCGGATAGGGGTGTTAGGATGCTAGGATGCGGTGTCCATATAATGAGTAGTCAGTAAGGAGCAGCCAGTAAGGAAAAGACCGGCAGTCAGTCAGGAGCAGTCAGGAGGGAGGGACCAGCAGTCGGCGAGGAGTCAGCAGTCACCTAGACGGTTAGTAACGTAAGGGTCCTCTTTTCGTGGCCGGAAGTTAGTAAGAGAAATGGTATTATTGCTATTTCTCAACCAGTATCTTGAAAATCATTTGTCTTTGTTGAATTCGATCACAGCCAAGGAGACAAATTTGTGAACTAGCTGGGTGTATATTCGCTTACAACCGGTCTTGGATGTCATCACTGTTGTGCAGTAATGGACGTGAGGAACGCATCGTCGCATTTGGTTGCAGTTACAAGCATTAGACCTTAAGTTTCCACGGTAATAAAAAAGGAGAACTGAAAAAAAGGAAAGAGGGAAACACAGCGTAGAAGAGGCGAAGAAAAAGAAAAAGTGAACTGTTGAAAAGTAAATAACTTTAAAAGAAAAGAAAAATGAAACACAACGTGGAAATAAAAAAAGAAACAGAAGAAAACGTGAAATTTAAAAAAAATAAATAACCATAGTCTTCTTTTTGTGTGCAGTGTCACATCCAAATGTGGGTGATTATGACTCTCCATATCTTCCTATCTGTTTAAATAAGTATCTGTGACTTTCGAGTATTACCAGCACGCAACTACCATGGAACCAAATATGCTTTAACGAACGTTTCAGCCCATTTTACTACACTGCGTCCCAAATTATTATCGAGATAACCTTTTTTCTAATATTTCAAAAACCCTCCAATCAATTCACACAAAATTTACGCACAATGCTGGCAACACTGACCTGCGCAATCACTGAAATTTTCGTACTGATCTGTGCAATGTAAACAAACTGGCGTCATATTTGTTATCAGCACGGTGATTTGAGAGTGCCAAATTATTAGAAAGGTTTAGTAAAATTCCCAGAATTGAGCAAACAAAACGTTTATTAATGTTGCACGTGAATGTTTATGATCAAAAGAAGCTAATAAATAAGATAATCAAACAAATAATAACAGATACAAAAAAGGCACAGTTATAAACAAATTAATAGGGAATGTGCTTTCCCAGTTTTGAAATTACTTGAAGAAGTCTACGATCCATAGAATTTGTTAATTGTAGGACGTCATCTGCTGTAATGCCGCGAGATATGTCAAGAATTGCTTCCCACAACTCAACGTTGCTCCTGAATTGTCGTCCGTTGGCGTACAGTCTTCGCTTCATGATGCTTCAAAGGTTTTCGATTGGGTTCAAATCCGGAGAATTTGCTGGCCACTTCATTTTTCGCGATCCATCGAAGCCTAACTGTTTCAAATATTCAGTAGTCTTGTGGTAGACATAGATATGTAAGATACATTAAGGAGAGAAAAATTGTCTCGCACGACACAGTGAACCAACTTTCTTAGCAGCTGACCTAGCAATGCATTCAATATATTCTTTCTGCTTCACGTCAGCTGAGAACGCTATCCAGAGAAGTCGCAACAAGTCACTTTCCTGGAGGATAGCATCAACCATGCTGATGGAAGGCAGAAAGGAGCCTCTCAGATGATTAATGGAGAGAAGTTTAGTTTTGGAGGCGTTAAAATAAGCAAGTCATCTTGTGCCCTAGTTAACAACGGACTTGGGGTCGTTTTGAATATCGGCTGCCATTTTGACCTTGTCGGACATATCAGACATACTACTGAGGCAGGAGTAAATGATTGTCATCAGCGTAGATACTAAGTTGAGTGCTGATGCCATCGGGAAGATTATTAAT
Source organism: Acanthosepion pharaonis (assembly GCA_903632075.3). NCBI lineage: Eukaryota > Metazoa > Mollusca > Cephalopoda > Sepiida > Sepiidae > Acanthosepion > Acanthosepion pharaonis. The sequence continues at coordinate 734,973 of CAHIKZ030000035.1, read as the reverse complement.
GAAAATTAAAAACAGAATAGGACGAAGGATGGAGCCCTGGGGGGAGGCACCAGCGTTTGTACGAAATGATCTAGACGAATGGCCGTTTAGGATAACTTTCATTTCACGATTTGAGAGAAAACATTGGATCAGTTCAAAAATGAGTCTGTAACTTTTCAAATTGTGGAGAAGACCTGTATGCCAAGCCCTGTCAAAGGCTTTCGAGATGCCCAATGCTATAACCTCGGTTTCACCGTTTTTATCTAGAGCATGATAGACCCTTTCCGCAATTATCGTCAGTACATCAGCAATTGACCTGGCGAAATGAAAGCCATATTGCTTGTTTGAGAAAAGGCCCTGCGATGAGAGATGATGAACCAATTCGGTATTGATTAGGGCCTCTAGGAATTTCCCAAAAAGAGGTAGAAGGCTAATTGGCCGACAGTTGGAAGCGTCCGACAGATCACCATAGTTCTTAAAAACTGGAACAACATATGGTGACTTCTAGCAGGCAGGAAAGCAGAGGCAGCGAGGCATTTATTATACAGTTTAGAGAGAACAGGAGCCAGTTCGGGAGTACACTTCTTAATGGCTGTTACAGGAATACCATCGGGTCCACATGTTTGTGGGAATCTAGGTTAGAGATGATAGCAGAAATCATGGAAGGTGTTATATTAATATCGCTCAACAGAGACTCAGTTCTAAGAGGGAATTTAGGTAGGGATAATCCAGATGAATCAAGATTAGAAATTGAGGAGAATTTACGGGCAAAGCATTCAGCATTATCAGCAGATAATTGATTGAAGAGTGGGGGAATAGAGATCTTACACTTAAAAGAAAGTAGCGCAAATTAATAGTATCGTACTAAATCTTTGGTAGTATCGTGCTAAGAACTTGGTACGATACTACAAAGGTCTAGAAAGACAAACATTACACTTTAGCTTACTTAGCATTAGATATTTCAAAGGCCTTTGAGAAGGTGGAGCATAAAGGGTTACTGCACAAGCCCTCTAGTTATGGAATTCTTCTCAATTATAAAATCCTTCCTAAAAGCTAGGTCCCTGGAGGTAGTTGTTAACGGCCAGTCCTCTGAAGAGCAAGCGATCAACGCAGGCGTCGCTCGGGGATCGCTTCTCGGGGCAACCCACTTTTCAACTTTACATAAATTATCTGCCTGAATATATTGTGAATATCTATGCTGATGATACAACTGTATATGTTTGCACCTCCAAAACTCCAGATGACCAGATCTTGACAAGTGATCTCTCCCCTGACCTAGCTCTAACAGCTCAGTGGGGGAAAATCTGGCTGGTTACATTCAATGCCTCAAAAACCAAACTAGTGACATTCCATCATCACTGAGGGAATCCAGAACTTTCACTAACTGCGATGAACCAAGACCATAAGTGAAATTCGTATATACCCTCCATTGCTAGATGCTGGAAAAAGGCTCGGTTTCTCGTACCGAACCTGACTCCTCCTGCTATCTTTTTCCTTTGCAAGAACCAGATCAGGCTGAAAATGGAATACTACTGCCATATCTGAGCAGGAGTTGCCCAGTCTACACTTTCCAGTCTCAGTAGATTCCAAAGCGTTTCCGCGTCCTTTTGGGTGACGAATAATTCTCCACTCTATAATGTCTTTCCCACAGACGCTGCACTATCGCTATTTCCCTGAAAAGTGTTCAGATAAACTACATTTCTTAGTTTCACTAGTACTAACCTTCACAGCTATGACCCGCCATGCCACTAATATTGTAGTGAACCACCCTCAATTGCAGCATATTCCATTGAGGAAATGTAAGTTCCACTCGAGCAGCTTCTTTCCACGAACTGTTGCTTTGTGGAACAGACTCTCAACAGGATGCTTCTCCGATTACTACAATCTTAACCTGTTCAAGTCTAGGGTTAACTGTTATGCTCCCCACTTATGCGTATAAACTATACCTCTTACCATGAGTGCCTCTTGGGCCTTTTCCGTGTGAACATCATTGTGAAACAGAATTAAAGAGTGATATTTGTTTGGCTTTAATTTTCAATATTAACAGTAATATTTAAAAAAAAAATAAAAATAAAAGAGACTTGCGAAAAATGGACGCGCAACGATTATGCGTTACATTATAAATGTGTATAAAACTGCAAAGCTCCCCGGCGGGGAATCGAACCCCGGTCTCCCGCGTGACAGGCGGGGATACTTACCACTATACTACCGAGGATAAGCTTACTCGCTGAATTCATCACTTACTTATAAATAGTTACATAACTCGATGGCAGTAGTAAGGAATGTTTATATCAGCACCAATCTGTGATTCATGATTAGATGGTGTGCCCTAATAGACAAATGTCATTTAACAAGGGAAAGTAATTGCTCTTTGGATGTTATAACCTCGTGCCAGGTTTGTTGTAAAGTCAACAAATCGAATGATCTTTTTTGTTAGATTTGGCAATACAGGTCATTGTACCTTTATTGCGTGAGTATTGCAGATTTGGGTAATAACAGTTAAATAACGATCATCATATTTTTCAGCAATCAAAATGAATCATTCAAACAGCTCAAATAATCGCCTTTTTCAGAAATGTTTGCCTTTTATTTCCAGGCAGAATTGCTTTTTTTTTTTCTTGTTTAAGCATAATCATTTCGCGGGTTATAATAAAAAGAATGTAATGAAAACATTAGAAATAAGCAAGAAAGTATTCATTAAATTAACACACTATTTCGAGAAAAATTATAGACAAAACATTACAGCCTCCCCGGCGGGGAATCGAACCCCGGTCTCCCGCGTGACAGGCGGGGATACTTACCACTATACTACCGAGGAACAGCACGCTCAACTACTTCTAACTAAGCCTACTTGTAAAGTGACATTTCTTTGATGTTATCAGCAAAATTCTCTATTTCTCGACGCGCCTTTATGTGATATTTGACCTACATAGTGGCTTTCACTGCTATGTACCTGTGGTCTAACTAATTTTCCGACCTAAAAACTCTGTATTTCTCCTCTAAAATATTACATTAAATAAATGTCATCACAGATTTTTTTTTATTAAAAAAAACATAATCTGCAAGATGCAGCAGCAATTTTTTTTCAAGTGGGTAAAAACATTGTTATGAAAATATAAAATTGCCTCAACAAAAGCAAAAGTTATGGAAAGAAACAGAAAAACTATAGTCTATGAGAAATACAAAAAAAATCAAAACTCCAGCCTTCCAATGCAGTGAAAAGTGAAGCTTAGTCTCCCTATTCAAATGTGTGGATAATTACAATACAGCCGATGACCAGCTAAACTCGCTTACTTACGCTGAATAAACAGTGGCAATTGTTTGGTTTTATCGGATAAAGATAAAGTTTATCTTCAAATCGTAAGTGTCGTTAATCAGAAGTCGCTTCTTAAACAGACGCAGCTCGTTCGTAAAAATATGTGATAATTTGCGTACAATAATTTGTGATTCAGTGTGTGGGTTTGGGGTGAATAATAGCCTTCAAAATATTATTATACACGCTGTGGCGTGCAAAGGGTGAGGGGCAACGGGGCGGTGTGACCGCGTAGCACTCCTTAGGGGGTCGCACATCCGATGGAGTAGTATGTTTTTATTTTCGTTGCAACAAAGTCAGTAATAAGGAAGAAGCAACATAACTTTTTTGTTTTTATTTAGCAAATGCAACTAAAAAATTAGATATTAAAAATAAATAAAATAGTTTTTAATTTTAGTTTTAAAATGTCTATATTTGGCTGCCGGTACCTACTTGAACTCAATAAAGTTTTTTCGTACCTATGTGAGAAGTCTAAGACTACACATTATGATTTTTCATGATTATGAAGTAGTAGTGAAAAGGAAGTTCAAAAATATAAAGGGTCGATGCGGAGATAGAATGCCATAAAATCAAAGACTACTTAAAAAAAAGTCTTGGTTATTAATATTATTGAAAATGAAACAGTTACATTCTCGTAGAGTCAACTTCTTTCAGACTAAAAGCTAAAAAATCAAAGGAAATTTGACATTAACATAAATAAATAAATGTAAGTGTATTTTTCTTTTCTTTTTGTTAACTAATTTAAAGAAATTTAAAACGTATTTTCAGAAAAAAATGAAAAATCAATTGCTATCAATTTTTTTTATAAACCTGTGCTTCATATTTTTAAAATTATATTTTTTTATGTAATGTGAAATTTTAAATTTTCTTTCTCGAAGTAGATCTTTCTTTCAGTTGTAGGGAGCGTTGGATTTTCTCGCCCATTTCGCTCGGTATTCGCCCAAATTTTGAATAAAATTGATTGTTGGTTTTTATTGTATTTCTTGTCCTGGAATAAAATTCTAATTTAGTTTTTAAAGTGTTGAGAATCTAACTTTAATTCAATGTATTAATCGCTGGAGACCATTTCCTTTTGGCTTGTTTTTTTTTTTGTTTTTTTTCTTACACCAAAAATATTTGTATTGTTTTATTTTAAAATTTTACTACACCCCAAAAATAAACTTTGAACATTCTTTTTACACACAAAAAAAAAGAAGTTTTAACGAAATTTAGTGACTTTAAATGTAAAAATAAAGTTAAAAGTATATGCTAGTCGAGAATTTAAGAATAACAAAATGTCGCTAATTTCTTTTCGATGACATTTAAAAATTTGGCATAATATTTCAATTTTATATATATTAAAAATAAATTAGAATTTTTTTCCATGACAAAAATACCATTTCACACCAAAAATCGATTTTATCCAACTTTTGGACGAATACCGAGCGAAATGGGCGAGTAAAAATCCAACGTTCTCTAATCAATGAATCCTCTTTTATTAAATTTATATTTACGAACTTCTAAACCAAAATGAAAATAAGATACAGCATTACATATCTCATTAAAGTTGAGCTAAATATTATTATCTTTATCTTGTTTTTCTTTGTGCAGTAAAAATATAAACTATTAGTACCAATATAGCATTAAACGTACAAATCTTTATAATTAGACTAAAAACATGAAATTTCTTTGATAGTATGCATAACTATATTATGCAACTATCATGTAAATTTGGAATGCTAATGTGGTGGCCATTTCATGCAAAAAAGATGGGGACCTGTTTTAAATCATTATTGTTCTAACTTCTCACAAAGTTTGGTGTACTTATACAAAGGAAAACAGTAAACAAGACCTCAGAATATCTGTAAGGCAATATCCACCACTAAAATAAGTAAACTTTAATAATGTAAGTATGAAACTTTTAATAGAAAATAATTTACTTTTAGTCATTAATTTTCCGCGCATTCTATTCTATGAAAGATTCAAATCTTCTATTTTACTATTTATTATTAATAGTAAGTAAACCTGATTTTAGTTAATTATTAATAACCAACAATGTCACAGGAAACAAAACGAAAAAATAAAGAATTTCAAAACAAACGTAATTTTAATTAAAAATTGAACTTTTAAAAATTAATCTTTCAGCTTATTTTTTGAGAGAACAATACTTTTCCCTTTTAGTTGCCATATTTCACAAAACACTTTCTCAAAAGATTTTTCAAAACAAATATTAGACAAGAAATATTTACGCAAAATTTTATCTAACTACTACTGAGTTGAAATTGTTTTTCATTTATTTTATCTACTTCAGTTATTAGATTTTTTTAATCGGTATGTTCAAATTTCTATAGTTTCTATAGTTAAAACAATAAAATACGGAAATTTTTCACAAATGTTTCACAAACGAAGCCATTTATAATATATAAATAAATAAAATTTGTCGAATTTGTATAATGTGTTAATGTTTTTTTATTATTATTATTTAAACATTTAGGAAAGACAGTCGTTGGCTTTGTGTAGACTGTAAATCCCTGAAATAATGGATCTAATGCAAGATATGGCCATCAGTTTGTTCTAAAGCTAATATGTAAATTACATATTAACTTGAAAAATTACCAAACAGAAAAGTAAAATTGATTTACTTCAACACTTTGGACAAACAAACATCGGCGGAATCACGAGCGATTTATGCTGTCGGTATTAATTTTCGATAAAACTTGAAAATTCAAGAGCTAAATACTACATAAGACAAACATTAAAACTATATTAATTTATTTTTTTTTAACAATTGTATTTTTGCCCCTGAAAATTTACAATGCTCTGGCGGAGAATCGAACCTCGCTCCCCCACGTAATAGGCAGTGGTACTTACCACTATACTACAGAAGACAAGAGTTAGTCGCTTTACGCCTATGCTTATTATGAACATGAAATATAGAGTGACATCAGGAGATTCGCAAATTCTAAACAACGAGCAGGTAAGAGAACGCATTACTTAAATGGCCGCAACTTTATATGCAAACTCTTTGGTTGTGTGTGAGAGAATAAGTATATATTCAATAATTTATCATAAATTGATTTAGAACAAAAGTCTGTAACGTTTTTTTAAGTGAACTTCAAAAACAGTATTTAAATATTTCTACATAAATTTACTAATCTACATATGGGCCATTTTGTTCCACTACCTCTAGCCAGCTTTGAAGCCTTCTCATCATTCCGTCTTTCCAGAACTCGCAACTTTTTGCGTGATGAGCTACTCTAAATAGTTTTTACAGGCCGTCGGGGAATTTAAGTTCCTCCAGTTAAGAGGATTTTGTGAAGATCGGAAGTGGCACACCAAAGGTGCAAGGTCAAATGTGTAGAAAGAATGTAGTAGTACAGACCAATCAAGCTGTACCAATTTCTGTCAGGTCTGCAAAGAGACATGATTTCTGGCATTGTCCATGGAAGACGACACTCTTCCGATTGGCCAATTCTAAACGCCATTTTCGAGCCAACTGAGAACAATGCGTGTGTGATTTTCCAGAAAGAACGACTTTGGATGTAGATCGGCTTTTCATTTTCCCCTAGACCTTTTCGTTCCACATTGTTGTAAACAATCCATTTTTCATTGTCTGTGATTGTTCTTTTGAAAAACATGTCATTTCTGTTGCGCTTCAACAGAAAATAGTAGTGTCTCCATAAACAACTCTTTTTTTTCTTTTTTGGTGTTTTTACAACGGTTTATCAAATTATCTTCACCGCCTACACCCGGTGGCGTAACCATGTTTTAGTAGTCCGGTCCTCAGGGTCTTAGAACGACGTTTTAATCACGGAGCATACCTCTGCGCTGGTCAAGGCTAACGCTGGTCCAAGTATGGTTGTTGGTCGCTGGCCGCTTCGGTCTACACTAACTCTGCCCACGCTGTGTTCTTGGTCTCAGAGCAGTGGAAAATCTCAGGTCGTAGTCTCGCAGCGCTGGTTCAGGCCGTGGAGGGTGCTCGATTAAAGAAAAATATCTTCACGATGAAAAATAAAACGAGAAATTCGTGGGGTTAATCTTCAAATGGTTTATATAGCTCTTGGTACAACAAAAATTAAGCCTTCCTGCATCAATCTCTATAATGACACTGGGCCTTGTCTAAACTTCTGGAAGAGATGGGTTCAAAGTCTTGGAATCAGGAAATCTGGTAGCAGCTGATGTAAATTTCAAAGGTACTCAAGGCGGGTTCTCAGCCCAAAGTCCCTGAGCTCCCCAAAGTCATCTGCTTATATACACTTCGGCCCAAAACTAGCGTGAGGCCGAAGGGTTCTGGGGATTTGGTTCTTCCCCAATTTTCATTAATTCCAGTAAAGGTTTGTTTTTCGTTCTCTATTTCTGCTTTCTTAATGAATTTTCCAAATTTGGATAATTATCCCCTTCCCTATGGAGGGGTCACAGGGATTACTCCTCCCATTAACTTCACATTTTGCACCGCTACTCCGCACAGGCGGGGTTAAATTCTGCCCCTTCCTCCATCCTTCTCGATTTTCCGCCCACTTCTCAGGGTTGGCATAACTGTGACAAATATAATTTTTAAAGTGTGTAAGAGAAAGGGCGTGGTTTATTCTCCTCATTAATTTCAATTCTCTGACTCCCTCTCCTGGGCCCATCTGTCCTGCGAAAAAACCAGATCACCTACTCAGTTTAACCTTCCGAGCGTTAGATAAAAATTATTTTTTCTTTTCATCAATTAAATTATATTTGTTTACCTAAGTTCTTTCCATCTTTCGGCCGGTCGTCGTCTTAACGGAAACATTATCTAGACCACCTGCCTGTTATGACGGATCGTTTTCATAATCCTAATCCTCGCAGCGGGTTCATTTCTGAATTCGCTAACGAAAATATAATTGCCGTCCACTTCTCTTTTCACTAATGACATGTATTTTTCTAATTTCCCAACAAAGAGATTTCCCAATTTGCTTTACCCACATGCCAGATTTTCCATAGATAAAAAAGTAAACTTTCGGTGCATCGTTTCAATTCATAGAGGTGAATCAACCCAGATGGCCTTTTCTTCGCTTCCACATTACCAGGGAAAATTTCTTTCCTTCTATCTCTCTATCTTCAGTTTATATTTTATTTTGGGTTTAATTCTTTTTTCCTTAGAATTCATGTTTAACCATCTTACAGCCTCAGTGTCATATATATGTTTGTCCTTTTTCTCTTTTAAAGTAAAAACATTTAAATTCACACACTACGCCCAAATCACAGAGAAAGACACGTTGAAATGTCACCTTTCAGAAAGTATATATGTTATAAATTTCAATCACGTATGAAATGAAATCAAGCGTTCAGATTCCATCTTTTGAAAACGCTACGAACTTTTGTTCCAACTCAATAGTAAATAGAAAAATAGTAAATATTTATGTTCCAAATCTGGTGAAGTATAAAGATGAGATTATGCAGCACTAATCTATTGAATTTTGTCGAAGCTCAACAACGGCATCATGTTTTATTAAAATGATTACCGAAATGAAGAAAGAAGAAATGTATTATTAATCAAATTATGTACTCCTCACCACGCCCATGAAAATCTAATTTGAGAAATATAGACCTCTTTTGCAATTGATCATCAAGAATTTTCACAATATATGATTTATCCAAGCCCTTCTCCAAGGGGCGAGGGTGGGTGTTTCAGTTGACCTGATCCCATAAAAATCATTTAATAATTTGTCCTCTTAGCAGTGATGGGATGAATCTGCCCAAACAAATTAACTACGAGCTCGAATTCCTTGAACGCTGAAAGACAGTACCGTCATTGGCGAAAAACTTTTGAAAACTTTTTAGAAGACTGTTGCGATGGAACACCCAACAAGTTACGTTACTTAACAAAGTATGCATCAGCTAGCATCTACGCGTATTTCTCAGATGCAACCACATATGAGAAATCTCAAGGAATTCTGGACAAACTGTATATCAGAAAGAAAAACGAAATGGTCGCTCGTCATCTACTCATTACGAGACATCAACATCCCTCAGAAACAATCGACAAATTTCTTCATGAACTGAACAAAAGTAGCAAAGATTTCACCTTCACATCTGTTATAACTGAACAATACCGTACAGAGCTAGTAAGGAAGGCATTCATTAATGGATTATTGTCAATAAACATTCGGCAGCATCTATGAGAAAGTGAAAACCTTGCTCTTCAGCAATCCTACGACCAAGCAAGAATTTTAGATCTAGCGCAACGTAATGCAGAATCTTTCATCCGACAAGACTCTGTAACTGCAATGACTCCTATTATTTCTGTCCGCTCTGTCCGGGATTTTTTTGATTCATCAGAAACCGTTGCCTCGACGAGGTGCACTTGTTTTTTTTTAATGTTGGTACAGAATGCATTCTTACTTGTCATGTAGAAAAAGGGGTCACTGGTCTAAAGTTTGTAAAAACAAAAAAGAGCGTCCCATTACCATGCGATTTCTCGTTGGCTTCATTTAGCTGCTTATCGAAAACTACTATAAAAAAATCAACACCAGTGGACTCCCTCTGGATGCGCTAGTTGATACAGGTAGCACAAAAAATCTTATTGACGCAGGTATCGCGAATTCAAAACCGGTAGAAAAAATTTTCCGTGCTATAGCAGACTAGCAATGGCTAATGCAGATTTATGGTTTCAAGTACCTGGATACTGTTTGGAAAGTAAAAGAGGCCTCGTACAATAAAGTGGAATTCTTAATAATAAAGAACCTGCTGGAGGTACTAGGACAGGATTTTCTTCAACAAAACTCTCATATCGAGATACCATTTAGTGAACCCAAACAGTTATTAAAATTATGTGGACTAACGACGGCTAACATGCCTTACCCGGTACTCTTCGCAAATTTAATGCCTGACTTCAAATGAATAGCCATAATATCAAAACCGTATACGAATGAAAACAAACATTTCATTAATACAGAGATTAAAAGAATGCTTAGAAAAAGAATAATAGAACCAAATCACTTTCCATGGAGTCCTTGTAACGTGTTCAGAAAACCACAAAAAGAGAATGGTTATCGACTATTCCCAGTTCATTAATAAATTCAGCCTGCTGAATACGTACCCATCACCGCGTATCGACGACATGATCAGAGATATTGCTAAATACGGTGTATATAGTACACTAGACCACCAGGTTGCAATAAAATCAAATGACAAAGCCTATACTACATTCGAAGTAGGAGGCCAACTGTACCAATTTTGCAGAAATACCCTTTGGTGTAACAAACGGTGTGACACGCTTTCAAAGAATAATAGTTGAAATAATCTTAAAAGAAAAATTAGAAAGTACCTTCGATAATGTAACCGTATACGGCTATGATCAGCCTGAGCATGATAGGAGTCTTAAGCAGTTTATGGCAGCAGTAGAAAAATATAACTTAACGCTAAATTACGATAAATGTTTTTTTAGGCAAAATGCTATTAAATTATATATATTGTTAGAAATGGTAACGTGACGACAGGTTTAGAACTACTAAAACCACTTCTTAATTTGCCGATCCCGAGTAATTTACCCTCTCTTCGACGAGTGCTGAGAATGTTTGCGCATTTTACATACTGGATACCTTCATTTGTTGAAAAAGCACATCCATTAACAGCGATTTCCAAATTCTCGTTGCTTCCTCACGTCATCAGAGCGTTCGAAGATCTAAAAAAGAACACTGCAATAGCCGCTATCACAACGTTCGACCCTTCTCCGCGTCTTGTAGTTGAGACTGACGCATCGGACTGCGCCATAGCTGCCTCGTTAAGACAATCCGGACGACCCGTAACATTCTTTTCAAGAACTTTCCCACGTTCTGGGCGGCAAAACACGGCAGTTGTAAAAGAGGTATACGCTATTATCGAGTCACTTAATAAAGTGTGTCGCCATTTCAAACTAATTACAGACCAGAAATCGATCGCATTTAGGTTCAACCCTAAAACAGCAAGTAAAAACTAGAAGATAGCAAGTTAGAGGATGGAGCTCTCTTGCTTCTCATTTGACGTGACTTATTACCAGGGAAATAGAACGCTGCGGTTGACGCGCTGTCAAGAGTGTGCGGCTTAACTACCAATACAGATGATCTCAAACTACGTGCTACCCGTCACGGGAATGCTCCAGATGGTTCGAATTAGAAACTTACCCTTCTCGGTTAAAGATGTGAAGGGGCTGTGAAAACCTACCAAATATATACGGAGCTCAAACCTAGATTCTACAAGGCTAGAACGGTTATAAAGGCCACTCAACCTTTTGAAAGACGCGCCTTGGATTTTAAGGAACCACTTCCGTCGAAAACGAGGAATAGGTACCTATTGACAATTATCAACGAGTACTCTCGTTTTCTGTTAGCTATTTCATGCTCAGATATGACAGCGATAACTGTGATTCAAGCCCTTTACTCTCTTTTTGCCGTCTTCTGATTACCTGCTTACATCTTCTCTAACCGGGGGACTGCCTTCATGTCAAATCACGAGATTGCGAGAACAAGGAGTGGCTATAAGTAAAACACCTCTCACAATAATGGCCATGGGAAAGAAACAACAGCATAATAAGGAAGTCAATACAGTTGGCTGTCGCTGACCATGGGTTCTAAATAGACCGCTGGGAAAATCTCTTCCCTGAGGATGTATATACTTTTAGAACGTTGCTGTAACGGCAACTAATGCCCCTCCACATGAAAGGTTCTTCTCCTTCCCGCGACGAAGTTCTACAGGTACTTCGTCCCCATCGTGTCTTTCGCAACCCGGGACCGTGTTAGTAAGGCGTCATGCTCACCAGATCAAGCACGAACTGCTTACGGATAAAGTAGAGCTAATAGAAGCAAACCCTAGTATGCTCGAGTACGCTACCCCGACGGGTAACAAGATACTGTTTCTCTAAGAGATCTGAGCGCAGTGGGAAAATACCTGCGATACCCCTTCCAAATACATCAAGCGACCATTCCACTGACCAGCACTCTATGGTCCCTTCACATGAATGATCTAGAGCTATTCCAGGATCTTTATGGTACGACTCTAGCGCTGACGAACGGTCGGTACCTCAGAAACGAGCTCACCCTATTTCCGGCTCTTTTTTTTAATTCAAAAGGCGAACATTCCAAATGCCTAAATAGGCCATAAGCGTGTTAGGTGAAAGCACCCAGTCTCAGAACCTGAGGAAAAAACACAAGAAACACAAGACATGATAAGGTTGAGCCATCCCGACGATCCCAAAGGATCCATAAGATGCCCAATCATTTGAAGGATTTTTTTCTCCATATAAGTAAAATAAATACTGGAGGAGAATGTGGTGATAAAATAAGTATATGCTATCTCCCCTCTCGCGTGTAACCATCCACTATAATAATAAAAAAAAAAAACTTTTTCGGCACTAAAGTTGAATTAGTCAAATAAAGCTTCATAAGAGTTCATCCACCGCAATGAAAGTTGGCTCCCTGAGCCGCGCCAGGAAGTTTTTCTCCCCGGAGTCGATCCTCCAGATCTACAAATCAACAATTCGCCCTTGCATGGAGTATTGCTGCCATATATGGTCTGGTGCCCCTTCTGTTTGCCTCGGTGTTCTTGATAGGCTCCAGAGGCGGATATGCAATGTAGTTGGCCCTGCTCTGGCGTCTCGTCTACAGTCACTTTCTCACAGACACGCCGTCGCCTCTCTCTGTCTGTTCTACAAATACTTTCATGGAAATTGCTCCGTGGAGCTGCATTCGCTGGTTCCCAGACGTCATGAGTTCCAGCGCCTTACGAGGCTGGCATCCCGCTCTCACCCTTTCACTGTCGAAACTCCTAAATGTAGCCGTCTCTTCTACTCCAATAGCTTCATGTCTCGCACCTCTCGCCTGTGGAACTCCCTTCCCTATTCCTGTTTCCCTGTGAGCTATAATCCCCAGCTATTCAAGTGTAATGTCAATCGACATCTCCAGTTGCCTTGATCTATCCACTACCCTCATCCTTTCTTCTATCACTCCTATCTGATCTTGCTCTAAATTTTCTGTAACCCCTTGCGTCCTAGTGGCTTCCCGCCTTGCTTGGGGTCAAATGCTTAAAAAAAAATAAAAAAAAATAAGACTTGTGACTATATTACACCACTATCGGAAACTGCCCCAACTTCATATGGATCGAACTATCTAATTTTCTTTCTTTCTTTCTATCTATCTATCTATCTATCTATCTATCTATCTATCTATCTATCTATCTACCCACCCAGTGGCATAGCCTGGGAGGGGCCAGAGGGAGCATTTGTCCCGGGCGCTAAATTTTAGCGGCGCAAAAAATTAATTAGAAAATGCGTACGAAACTTTGTAACAGCTCATGGCTAAGGAGGAGGCACAAGTTTAAAATAAATTACCCTAGAAGTTCAAAACCCACCCGACGTTACTCTATCAAGAAGCATTATGAAGTCATAACATTGATATTTTGCGGGTCTCTCAAATTTGTCAGTTCAGTAGTTCAATCAAACACGTTTCTATTTAGATATGTTTTCTAACGGAATCTCATGCCGACGAAACGATTTTAAAATTTTGAGAGCTATCTTAATAGTTAATAGTGAAAAGAAGTTGTCTCATAAACAGCCGGTCCTCGGTAGTATAGTGGTAAGTATCCCCGCCTGTCACGCGGGAGACCGGGGTTCGATTCCCCGCCGGGGAGGCTTCTTTTTTTTTTTCTTCTTTGACACAGTGAGTTAAAAATTAATAAATACATTCTTTTTTGTTTTTATTGATTTGAATACATTTTTCTTTTAGCTTTTGTTAAAAGCTTATATTGAAAGAACAATTCTGAGAGGAAATAAAATATAAATATTTCCGAAAAAGGCGATTATTTGAACTGTTTTATTAATGATTCACTTCAGCCTAAAATGATCAACGTGAATCTAGTTATTAATAAATGTTTTGCCGAAATCTAAAATCTAAATGGAGCCAGAATAATCCATATTCCTAGATCGGGAAAAGATTACTTGATTTGTTGCCTTCACAACAAATGTGGCATCATAAAACTCTCAGAGAGCAATTACATTTCTTCATTAACGGCATTTGTCTTTCAGATGGGTGCTGCTGATAAAACATCCCTTACTGCTGACGCGAGCCACTGTTAAAACATGGAACCAGACACAAGTGGCACTGGTTATTTAACTATAAATTTAATGAAGGCGCGAACTTTACAAGCTTATCCTCGGTAGTATAGTGGTGAGTATCCCCGCCTGTCACGCGGGAGACCGGGGTTCGATTCCCCGCCGGGGAGGCTTTGTTTTTTTTTTATTATTCAATTATTTTTTTATCATAGCCTCACATTTAGCAATGATCGTGGTGCATTTATTTTATTTTATTTTTTTAATATTGCTAGCAGTTAATATTGAAAGCTATATCCAGACAAATATCACTATTAAATAAATCAAGTGTAGTGTTTCTCCAGATACTTTATCACGATATTATTCATTTAGATTGCATTCTTTCCAAATTGTAAATTAACCTGTATGCTTTTCCATTTGGACAAGTATATTCGCCTTGGCTGTTGTTACACTCATAGCATTTTGGACATCGTAACTTCCCGATTTTTCAACTGTCTTTCGTACTCGATAACCACAGATCTTTATTCAAACCACTGCGGCAGATTTCTCACATTCTTCTTTCCATGCCAAGAGAAAAATTCACGTCAATCAATACTCATCAATCTCATTCTTTGTGTCTCTTAACCGTTTCTTTCACTGAACTAAAATAATTACAATTACATGAAGCAATGACATTCATAAAATTCTCTCACCTGAGTAAGGACACATGCAAAGTATAGGCATTAGGCTTAAGTTTCTCAAAGTACACTGATTGTCCAAAAGATATATAGTGACTTTAAACATAGTAGCAGCTCTTAAATAAAAATCACATCAACAGCAACTCTAAAATAAAACTTATCAATGGCAGTTCTCGAATATAAAAACACGTGAACCCTAAAGTAGCACTCTCTCTCCCTCTCTCTCTCCCTCTCTCTCTCCCTCTCTCTCCCCCTCTCTCTCCCCCTCTCTCTCCCCCTCTCTCTTCCTCTCTCTTCCGGATTTTTCCCCTTTCGAATTGGTCATGAACTTTTCACGCTGACGCTAAAAGTGCTGTGAACGCTTCACCTAAAACACACCAGCAAAGTTCTCACTATAGCATATGAATATTTCGTTGTGAATACAATTTACGTGTGACAAAAGAAACTCTTGTTGTAAACTTTCCTTTTGTTAATTTGACTAATAAATGTTATCTTGTATTGCAAATCAATTGGTCTGTTATTTTGTGCATGTACTCTTTCCCTCACCATTATTTCGTGTACTATAAAATGTTCCTGTGTGAAACCTTACGCATTTAATTATTGAATTAGCTAATCCCCAAAGTTATATAGACAAGTAAGTTGAAACGACCGTTAAATCATACTTGGTTTCCTGGCAGTCATGTGTGCTGGTAATCATTGAAAATTCATAGATATTTATTTAAACAGATTTTTTTAAATATAGCTTGAAAAAGCGGAGACATTTTGAAATTAACTGTCAAAAGAATGAAATAGTATATTTACTCTTAAGCGGGCAGTTTTTCGAGCAATTTTAAGAGGAATTATACCACGTTTCTTTCGACAGTTAATTTCTATATTTCTTCACATTTTCAAGCAATAATTCACAGACAATCTTCATTAGTAGAAGACGTCAAGCGACACAAAGGTTAGATGTAACTAATGCACAACGAGAAAAAAATTCTTTGAGGATTCAATGGTTGGAAGCCAAAATTTCATCATAATGATAATTAGTCATCTCCAAAATTCGAATGTAAATTACTAATATTTATTTGTTAATATTTTTCTTTTTCTTGTTTTTACAAAATCGATTCGTTCCTTGTTTTTAGCGATACTTATAAGTATCATGCAGTTAATTTATTTTGAAAATAGTTGAACTATTTTGTTAATTTACAATTTAGTGAATTTTACAACAGACAGATACAGACGATGATGATATGTAACTAAACAGAGAGACACTGACGCAGAGACTCTGGTTTGAAATACACCACCCGCACTTCAAAGTGATTTTATCTCACCATTATCCTTTCATTTAAAGAAAAAAATAACTTGCTGCAAATTTTCATTATTACAGTGGCGTTGATTTCTTGGATGTATTCAGTTGGTAGAACACAGATATCGGTGTTTCTCACCCCAATATATGACGGACCGAAGAGAAAGAATCGTATAAATAATTATTCACCCTAACGGCACAAAGATTAACACAAGTCTTTTTTCTTTACAAAGCTCTATGTTTATACCTATAAACTGTATCTTTAAAGTCCCCAATACAACATATTAGTTCAAACTCTACTGGATAACTATCAAGTGGCTGATTATTCTGTTGTGATGGGCCTTGATTGACTCCTGTTATTGCCTAGTAAAATATAACATATATACATCATAACAACAAAGAGAGACATTTATACGGAAGGATTTATTATCAGAAGGATTTGGTTGTGCTAGTTCAGTAGATGTATGAAAGTTTTTGCAATGTGGTTGTTAGTAAATGTTTCTGATTATCTTTGTCTTGGTAAATGAATAGATTATTTGCAAGTGATAAGTCTATCAAATTCATATTAAACATGAAAAAGTGATATTTATGTAAGACTTATCTATGGTCTTCATTTCTGGAGTCGCTCAGTTCTACGTGCTTTCCTTGTGAGGGACTGATCAAAATGAGGAAGTATCTAAATTTCCCGCTAGTAGGACGATCTCTTTTTTTTCTATGGAATCATGGGAATTAGATTTTTTTTTATTTCTCTTGATCACGAGATTACTACAATTCATGAAGATAAAGTAATTGTAACCGTTTTGTCATCCACACTTTACAGAAGTGGAACATTATCTCTATATGTTCACGCCTACTGTTTTGATTTCTGAGTTGAAGAAATTATTGGTGTATAAAATTTTAAGCAAAATGTTGAAAATATTTTCTTTCCGCGGTTCCATTGAGCAAGCATAAAATGAACCATTTTTCATAGAATCATTGCATCTGACGGTTTCTTGATTTTTGGGAGATTTTTAATTACAGAAATTACGAGTCTCATTTTCTGTCGATAGCATCAAATAAGAGGTAAGGGTATCGACGTACATTTAGATATCTGGGGTCAATTGGACTATCCGATGGGGGAGGGTCAGTTAAGGACTGTCGAGTCAAGGGGGTTGATAAATGCTTGGGGTGAAAAAAATGGTTGATAAATAAATTTTAAAACTAAAATTCACTAATTTCTAACCAAATTTCAATGTCCTTGCTCAACAAACACATCCTCCCTTTTAATGATGTCATCATAACAAGATATATTAATTTATTTTAACATGTCTATTATTACCTATATTATGAAAATTTTCTCATTATTATTATTGTTGTTGTTGTTATTATTATTATTATTAACTTCTTTCTTCGAACTCTTTTGTTGTTTTCAACCGAAGATCTTATATTATGGGTGTTCTCCATCAAGTCGTACGACTTCAAACAGATAGAAACTTTCGCAGAATATCTGCAGAACTAAACAACACAGACTTCTGATACAATGGAATATTAGGCTTTATTCCATTTTTTAATATAGGTCTTTAGCTTCGGTGGTATAAAGCCCAAACCCCAATGATAACTGAGACAATAATGGCCTGAACGTCCCAACTTCTGTCAACCTCAAACCGGAGGTCAGTGTACTTTTTAAGCTTTTTAGTTTCTTTGGATTTAATATTATGATCTCCACGAAAATCACATTGATGAGGAGTTATTTTCATTTTTTTAATGATGGTGATGTCTCGCTTGCGGTCAGTTTGGATGCCCAAGTCAAGATCTTTTGTGATTATAATCACAAAAGGTCTTGACTTGGTCGTTTTCGATCACCTTCTCTGGTTTGTGGCAGTGCCATTTCTTTTAAATATCATTCATAATTCCCGCATAGGCACTAATGCAGATGAGAAGCCATTTTTTTATGACGGTGCTTGTATGCTTTCTATGCACGTATCCGAATCCACTTGTTGATAAATGCTCTTCCAGATAGAATTAGTATTCAGGGCTTGGTGTTTGGCGGCTACCAGTAGGGTTTCAATCTCGCGTTTCAGTTCGCCTTTCGTCAACTAATCCCACAAATCACTTGTTTTAATGGCTGCAGTGCTCTTTTTGTGGTGTAATGGATATCGGCTCAGAATGAGAAATCGGAGAGCCAAGTTCCAATCACAGTCGAGTTCGTTACGTTCACTTACGCACAAATACTCTTGGGAAAGGTATGAATTCATCTCCTCTATCTCCAACTATGGGTTAAATAGCAGGAGAAACTAGGTTCGTTTGCCCGGGTTGGCAACCAATCTACCGCAGAAAGAAATGGCAACTTACTCCGGAAAAATCGTCTGTCTAGTCAGTCATGAATCAAAAGGGACACGATCGCTTAAGCGTGCATCACGTATAGCACTGAACTGATTGTCCGTCTCAAAATGTCCATGAAGCGACATTGTCTTTCTTGTTTTTAACTTCTCTTTTACTACCGTCTTCCTGTATTCTTTGTTTTCGATGATTTTCTTACAAGGTTTTTGAATTTTTGCCACGAACTTTAGGCGTGTCTCTTTACCGTTTACCATGAACCAGTCCAACGACCTACGTTCACTCGCTACACATTCTTCAATGCCAATGTCCTCTACCCCCTTCTTTTTATGGAGTGTATATCATGTTATTATTTGAACATGTGTTGTATAAGAATAGGAATTAATGCTATTCATTTTAATAGCAAAACGTAAAGCTGAAATGAACCTTATTGAGAAACCAAAATGAAGAGAAAGGGCAAATGAATTTCTAACCGTAAAAATAAAAGAATAATTATTACTGATATTTTGTGTATATGCCTGGTGGTCAACAAGGGATCAAGGATTCCATGAAGAGGTCGAGGATAGAAATGTTCGGGGTCCTATGAATTAGACGATACAAATATAACTTTTTAGATATGAAAGCTTTTTATGACAGACGGGTAATATCTTTGCATTTCCCTAATCTAAAGAAAATGAGATCCACCCTGAAATGTTAACAAAATCAATGACCTATTTTATTTAATTATTTATAGTTTTAAATTTAATATTTATATATGAAAATATTATTTTTATATATATACATAATAACATCTATTGTTTCACAAGAAAAAAAGTTCGACCAGTATGTTTCTGGAAGATAACGCTTTTAAGGCAAGCAGTCTTTGAAATGAAAGTGCTCAATATCAAGAGGTAAAACATTAATAGTAACAAATAAAAATTAAATGTTTAATTTAAAAATTTACAAACTTTCGAAAAATACTTATTTAATAACATTGAAATAATATGTAGCAGTTAATTTCATTAGTTGCTGTATGGTAATATATAGATATTTATATATAACTATATATATATAACTATATATATAACTATATATATATATATATATATAACTATATATATATATATATAACTATATATATATAACTATATATATATATATATAATATATAAACTATATATGTATATATATAACTATATTTTTATATATATAACTATATATATATATAACTATATATATATAACTATATATATATATAACTATATATAGATATATATATATATAACTATATATATATAACTATATATATATATATAACTATATATATATAACTGTATATATATATGTAACTATATATATATATAACTATATATATATATAACTATATATATAACTATATATATATATAACTATATATATATATAACGATATATATATATATAGTATATATATATGACTATGTATATATATATATAACTATATATATATAACTATATATACATATAACTATATATAAACTTTCTCTATATATAAACTATATATGAATATATATATAAACTATATAAATATATATATATAAATATATATACATATAAATTTATATAAATATTCAAATAATACATATAAATATATATATAGGTATTTATGATAGAAAATGAACAAATATTAAACGTTTATAAATTTGACATGTCTCGCTTTGATTTAGGCTTCATCACTTTTTTTGGGTGGGGGGTAATGAGTTGCGGAAGAGAATGTTTCGTTATATTTGAATTCTGTGTTATTTGTGTTTCAATGATCAGATTCTGTGTGTGTGTGTGTGTGTGTGTGTGTGTGTGTGTGTGTGTGTGTGTGTGTGTGTGTGTGTGTGTGTTTTCGCGTGTTCGTTTTCTTGTAGATATTTTTGTGTCTGCCTAGTAGTGCCCATGTGTATAAACCCTGAAAATGAAAATGGGAGAAGAATGTGAAGGGTGTGCCCGTACGTATATGCGTATCAATTTTCTAGTTGGTCTTGCGCTAGATGATCGGTATGTGTGTTGACTGTTAGATGAATGTTACAACGTCAAACCTCAGATACAAATTGATATTTTTTTAAGTTTTATCTAAATTTCCTTTTTATTTGGCTTATCTTCAATTATTATACATTCAGTATATGTAATTAATTTTAATACTATTTATTTCTTCATATTTAATCAATTGATTTTCCTCTAATTATTCTGCTTTAAAATTAATTTATTTTCATTATATTTTTGTATTGAAGCATTTTTCAGCTTCGCAAAATAAACAAAACAACAACAACAACAAAAAAGACGTGTTGAAAACGCTGTAAAATGCACTGCAATCTGAAAATCTTGTTTTCTTCAAAGTGAATTTACAAAACCAATCCTTTGTCATAACTGAAAAGTTGGCGGTTGTTGCCAGAAACAAATTTTCTGCAGGAAACAGGTAAACAATTATTGGGTACACTCCTGGTCTTGTGCAAAACTAACGTAAACTTAATTAATGTCTGTAAAGTGGCAGTGTTGCAGATTTTAAAAGAATGCAAATATACTGTGTGTTAATAATATTAAATATGAAATTTACTTATATATACGATGTAAAATATATTTATATACTAATACATATATTACAATGTAAAATCAAACTTTAAATGAACGTAACTATTCTTAATTTTAAGAATTTGTCACCTAAAAGGATTCAACTTTTAAAAATTTGTTTCTCGTTTGTTTGTTTTTAGTTTTGTTTTTTTTGTTTGTTTGTTTTTTTTTTTTACCAGACCACTAATTTACAATTTCATATTGGGAACTGATCAAGACATACTTTAATCTTTACCATATGCGTTACATCCTGTTACAACATGTATTTTTCAAATTGTTTTAAAATTCATATACCGGTAAGATTTTTTTTAAAAAACTTTTCCTCTTCGCAATATTTTAATTTTGCTGAAGTATGCAAAAGAGAAGAAGAAAATGCTGCAACATAATGGAATCTGAACAATTTTCTATAATAAAATTTTTGTAAACTTTTGTATAGATAGATGCCTCTGAGTAAAACGAAAATAAAAGTAATATAAAAAAAAAAATTTTCAAGACGGAAAAGGAAGGGAATAAAGGAAGCTCCAAAATGGATAGTGACAATTGATAATTGCTTGGAAGGGAAGATTGGTTAGTTTGCTGAAATAGAATTATCTTCTTCAGATCGATACGGAGTGAATAATCAAGATAGATATGAACTAAGTGAAATACGTCAATAAATTAGAAGGGAACACAATAAAATGAGAGAGGGGAAATAATATCAGAGAGAGAGAAATATATGTTATGTACACATACAGATAGATAGATAGATAGATAGATAGATAGAAATAGATAAATGATATAGATAGAGGATGTAAATAGGTAGATAAATGAGATAGATAGATAGAAATAGATAAATGATATAGATAGAGGATGTAAATAGGTAGATAAATGAGATAGATAGATAGATAGATAGATAGATAGATAGATGGATAGAAATAGATAAATGATATAGATAGAGGATGTAAATAGGTAGATAAATGAGATAGATAGATAGATAGATAGATAGAAATAGATGATATAGATAGAGGATGTAAATAGGTAGATAAATGAGATAGATAGATAGATAGAAATAGATAAATGATATAGATAGAGGATGTAAATAGGTAGATAAATGAGATAGATAGATAGATAGATAGATAGAAATAGATAAATGATATAGATAGAGGATGTAAATAGGTAGATAAATGAGATAGATAGATAGAAATAGATAAATGATATAGATAGAGGATGTAAATAGGTAGATAAATGAGATAGATAGATAGATAGATAGATAGATAGATAGATAGATAGATAGATAGATGGATAGAAATAGATAAATGATATAGATAGAGGATGTAAATAGGTAGATAAATGAGATAGATAGATAGATAGATAGATAGATAGATAGATAGAAATAGATGATATAGATAGAGGATGTAAATAGGTAGATAGATAGATAGATAGATAGAAATAGATGATATAGATAGAGGATGTAAATAGGTAGATAAATGAGATAGATAGATAGATAGAAATAGATGATATAGATAGAGGATGTAAATAGGTAGATAAATGAGATAGATAGATAGATAGAAATAGATAAATGATATAGATAGAGGATGTAAATAGGTAGATAAATGAGATAGATAGATAGATAAATAGATAGAAATAGATAAATGATATAGATAGAGGATGTAAATAGGTAGATAAATGAGATAGATAGATAGATAGATAGATAGATAGATAGATAGATAGATAGATAATATCAGCCCGTTCAAAAAACTGATTTTTGGATGTGGGCCTGCCTGAGAAATTTCAGGGCATTTTTCTAAATATGGACAAACTGAAATATATTTATAGATATCAAAACACACACACACACACACACATATATATATATATATATATATATATATATATATATATATATATAAAAGAATGAGAGAGAGAGTGAGTGTGTGTGTGTGTGTGTGTGTGTGTGTGTGTGTGTGTGTGTGTGTGTGTGTGTGTGTGTGTGTGTGTGTGTGAAAGAAAATCGACATAAAATAGTGAAATAGATATGAACAAACTACAGTATAAGACAGGGAATAAATAAGTAACAGATTGAGAACATAGACATACATTCCTTAATTCATTTCTTTATTACATTATAACCAAATTAAATTATTCTGGGTTTCATCCACACGGGATTCGTAGAATCATAATTCAATTCATCATTGAAATCTTTTTTTTTTTTTCTATAATAGAAAATCTTTTTATTATTTTCTTCGTTTCCATAAAATTGCCGTTCTTGTTCTCAAAATCTTGTGCGCTCAGTACCTTAGTGTCTACCATTATGAATATTTGCGCACGTTCATTCGTTAAGGATATTCTCATTCTCCCTTTCTCTCTCTTCTTTTTTAACTGTTAGTATTTTCCGCTTTCTACCTTTCGATATATAAAGAATCAAAGTACTGGGGAAAGCATACAATAGTTGAATTCTATTTTACACCATATAATCCAAACATATTTTCCACTTACTATTACTGGGATATATATATTTTCCAGAATCGCCCTAAGACGATCACAGAATTAAATAACCATTTCTGTAGAGTTTGGCACTTCTATTTACAGAGATTTGCTTAGTCTGATACAAGGTTTACACGTGCAAGGCATACGTTGAGTATCGAATTTATTATATTCGTGTTGGTATAACTTAACTTCCTCTTTCCCAATTAGCATGCATCACTCTTGACCACGCATGTGAGCCTTAATGGCCAATTAGCGGAACCCGACTTGTACAGAGGCAGTCTTTTGGTAGAAGTCGCTTCGCTAAGTGATGTATATTTGACGTGTGGGTAGACAGCTTTTTTGCAACGTGACGTGTCATACTTGTGAGTAACGACATCCTTTTGTAACGTCTACGAGTTTTCTTTTTCAGGGGCGGGAAGAAGGCAGGTAATACATTTTTATACTTTGTTAACATATCGTATTTCTGGGCAATAACTTCCGACTTCTCCTTGACCATCTTTATTATTTTTAATAAATATTTAGGTAATTATCTGCTTTTGACGGCCATGTACTTTCAAGGTTGCCCAACATATATTTAGTAACACTTGGGCACCTCTCCGTGGTGTAATGGTTAGAAAGCTTGTCTTGCTAGATCAAGTTCGACTGAGTAGTGACTTCGATCCTTCCTTGCGCCACTTCTAAGCCACGCTTAGAAAATCACTATTTTGGGCACCTCGAGGAGGTGTAATGGTTAGCAAGCTTACTTCGCTAGAACAATTACGACTGAGTAGTGATTTCTATTTTCACTGGGTGCCACATACTTTCGGCCTTGTGCTACATCTGAACTACGCTTGGAAAATCGCTATATTGGTAACCCTACACTCCCAGTGTAAGGTTAGCTTGGTAATCATTTCTACACAGTAAGGCACTTCGATTTACCGAGTTTCGCTTAGTCTGGTACAAGGCCACAAATATTCATAATATTTTACTTCTTATTCAGAAGGTATTTATGGGAGAGTGAACTTCGCGGTTGATTTACTGCGACTGGCCTTTGTCATTATAGACCATGCGTGTAACATCATTAAGAGATGTTACTAATGTCTAATCTTCGAGGTAAATATGGGAGAACACTTAACGTTCACCTACATATTAACTTCCGTATTAAACATTGTGACGAGAAACTTTTTCCAAAATGTATTGCTATATGGCAGAATGCATAGTTGTATTTTTATGCCTTTCCCGAAGTTATTACAGACTAGCAGTAGAGCCCGGCGTTGCCCGGGGATGTAACAGTAAGAGATAGATCAACTATCGACCATCATAAAGACTGAAAAATAAAATTAACAAAGATTATTGTTTAAGGTTGACGGACACGCATGCCTTAATTAGTTATTTTTTTTTTTTTACGAATTGGTCAAACCCAATCTCAAACAAAAACATTGTTTTCAATCATTGTGAGTCTACCGATTGAATAGAATTTTATTATAAACAATTGTCTTGTAAATGGAATTTTTAAAGCATTCTGAATGTAAAAATAAAGAAAAAAGTGTGCAAGACAATAAGAAACACTACCTGCCAAAAAAAGTGAATTTTTGTTGAAATCGGTTGAAAAATGTAGGAAATCCGATC
Source organism: Acanthosepion pharaonis (assembly GCA_903632075.3). Lineage (NCBI taxonomy): Eukaryota > Metazoa > Mollusca > Cephalopoda > Sepiida > Sepiidae > Acanthosepion > Acanthosepion pharaonis. The sequence continues at coordinate 709,727 of CAHIKZ030000035.1, read as the reverse complement.
CCATATATAAACGAACACACACATACACACAAACAACCTGGGTTTTATAATAAGTATAACTCGATATGAGTTGTTCCTCTTTTATTCTGGTGACTGAATCGTGTTTTATCGTGTTTTCAAGTTGATTTCATGCAAAAACAATTGTGTTTTTCAATTTTTGGCACTGTCAGAACCACCGCAAGGTAATTTTATGTAGTCCTGTGAAGTTTTGTTGAAATCGGTTGAAAAATGTAGGAAATCTGATCTAATATATAAACGTACAGACACACACACACACACACACAATCTGCGTTTTATAATAAGTAAGATAAACAAACATAAACTGCTTCAACTGGAATTCGATCTCGGTTTGATATTTTTATTTTCTTGATGATAACTGTAAAGAGACATGCACCTGGATTCTTTATCCCTACCCTCAATAATATTTCCATGCAAATGGTCATTATTCAAAAGTACACACTTTTGTTCAATAACAACTAAGAATTCAAGCACATTGCCTTATTTATTGGTACAGAGATTTAACCAGCTTGCTTATTGGCTGAGGTGGTTGCGTTCTTTCCAACTGTCAGTGTTTGAACCCAGGTGAAACCTAGGGTATTGAATAGCGATTTTCAAAGTAGACAAGCGCACTCTTCTTGGATAGAATAGCTTAATACAATTTTTATACTTCGCATTTCACCCTCCTCTCCACTTCATCCTGTGTCGGGACAAGACTAAGTTTAATAAATATCGAAATTAAATTGCTTTTGACAAGGTCAGAAAAATCTAGCTATTTATCTGGATGTTCCTTGCAGTGCAAATTGCTCGCTGCATGGGTCTGCTTAATGGTCGAGGTAGATGCGTATTTCCTGCAGGCACCTTGTCTCGCGGTTTGAACATAGGAATTAACCAAGAATCTAAATGCATGTTCTCCCCACGATCGGCGCAACGCAATCTTCATACTGTGTCTTTCACCATTTGGCCATTTATGTTTTAACAAACTAAGCTTAATAATTATATACACTATTTACATGCGGATTATTGTCCTCACCTTTGTTGCTTTGATTGCAACAACAAAGATCAAGACAATAGTCCGTATGTAAATAGTATAAATAATAATAACTCCACGTCCCAGAAATTCAGACAAAAATTATACGGATCCGACGTAATACAACTATGGAGGCAGTCGGAAAATCTCCATCAAAAATTGGTACGGATGTCAAACTACCTGGCATTCATCTACAGATGTAGAAACCGAAAGCTAATTCCCACCAGGCTTATCTGTCAAGACATCGGCCAGTTCTTGGAGGGTACAAAGTGTAATGGAAGGGCATGGCACACACTCGCGAGGAAAAGGATTATCCACAACTGCTGGAAGAAACATCAGATTGAATATGAAATATCCGACCAAGACATTACTTAACCAAATGTGATAACAACAACAAAGATGAGGAAAATAGCCTGCAAGTAAATAGTATAGATAATGATAACTCCTCATCTCAAGAATTCAGGAAGAAATTGACCAAATTGGTATGGATTGTAATCTAGATTATCAGTCAGACGTAAAGAATATCATATATACGTGGACATGCCGATAAACATATATACTTTGAGTCGATACAGACAGGGTCGAAATTTTTTAATGTCATGTCTCTTTAGGACGTAGTTGATCGTAACTCTCACAGATTCCTTTATTTATTATCTGTAAATTACCATGTATTCGTAAAGGAGTGGTTTCACATTGCCTTATTCACGGTTTGGAATTCTTAATTTTCTTGTTCTTAGACTGGTTACCACCGAGTGCTAGGGAGACCAGTCTATCCTGCTATTTAAGCCATTAAGTGAGGAGAGAAGAGATGGATTAAGGCTTTCCCAAGGGTATCTGTACGAAAGTGAATGCAACGGACTAGCCCGTAATTTGAACTTGGCTCGACGATTCCACTTTCCGTGCTGATAACTGTTAGACTATCCCCACACAAAATTGCATTTATATTTCAGGCTACATGTGTATTTGAACCGGAATTCAATTTTATTTATTTATTCTTTTTTTTCATTTCGATTATTTTTTAATTATTTTTAATCATGGCAACTAAAGAACGTTTATTAATTTTGATTAAAATATTTTTGCAATAGAAAACTTGTTATCAACAAAAATAAGAAAAAAATTCTGAGTAAAAAGAAAACTTATTTCCAAAAACCATTCCAACCAGTTTTCAAACTAACAAAAAAATTATAAACCAGAAAATTTAGAATCAAATCCGTTACTAGTAAAAAAAAAAAGTCAAAAAGCGAGTCTAATATTTGCAAACAAATACATTATCTGGACCAATGAAAATTGAGCAAGAGTGGGCTTCAGTGACGAGAGAAAGTTTAATTTAGTTGGCTATGACAGACGCGTTAAAGGTGAGAGATTACTTCTCAGATGTGTGAAAAATCAGTTAAATTCAGAGATGGTAGCGAATTGGTGAAGTCGATGTTCTCTGGCACTACTTTTGTCTCACTAATTCGGTTTTGTTGGAAAGTAAATGTTCCAGATTTTATTAATGTTATTGAACACCAATGTTATTCCTGTTTCTAAGTACAAGATAATACACCTTGTCTTACTTCAAAAACGGTAAAACATTGATATATATATATATATATATATATATATATATATATATATATATATATATATATATATATATATATATATATATATATATATATGATATATATATATAATATATATATATATATGATATACATATATATATATATATATATATATATATATATATATATATATATATATATATATATATATATATGATATATATATATATATGATATATATGATATATATATATATGATATATGATATATATATATATATATATTTATATATATATATATATATATATATATATGTATATATACAGAGACAATTTCAAATACTCCCATATGATGTCAAATGATTTCGCAGACCTCCATGACACGTTGATGAAGCGTTTCTGCATTTTTAATGTCTGCTGCGTAAAACAATTGTTTTACGTGGCCCCACAGATAAAAATCCAAAGAATTTTAGGTCGGGGAACGTGCAGATCATAGAACCGTTCCTCCCCTGCCTATCCATCTTCATGGTAGATATCAGCCTGTGCATCACGAACAATGTGACTAAAATGTGCTGGAGCCCTAATATGCATGAACCACATGTATCTTCGTATTAACAGGGATACAATTTCTAGCAGGTCTGGAAGTGTTTTCGAAATGAAATCCCTATAGACAGTTCCCGTAAGACGTGCTGGGAGAAAATATGGACTTCCCAGTGAGTCACCTACAATTCCAGCCCAACATTAATCGTAAAGTGATGCTGGTGTTTAGCCTGTATTTGTACCATGAAGATACTGATCTGCCCACAAATGTTGGTTGTGTAAATTTGTTATTCCATCTCTTCCAAATGTTGTTTCATCCGTAAACTAAACTGAAGTGACAGACAACGGATTAGCAATTTGTACAATAAATCATCGGCCCAGGATCTCCCGTAGTGAGTGATCAGAGAATGAAAGAACCTGCACACTTTGCAAATGTTACGGATACAGGAGCTGTTCTTGAAGTACCCTCCATGCAGTACTATGAGATGTACGACATACTAGGGCCACTTGACATGTACTGGTACCTGGATCGTCTCTGACAGACTGTAAAATGTGTTCTTTGTGGTCAGGTGTACGAGTGTCAATTCATGTTTTGTGTTACCACGGATCCTATCTCAGCAACGCGACGATAAACAGCAGCAAAGGTTGGATGACTCGGCTTCCTTCGGTCTCGAAACGCAATCTGATAGAGCTGTGCAGTTTCGCGTCCATTACCATTCGCACGGCCGTATATAAAAATCATACTTGCTTGCTCATGAATATCCTGTCGATGTTGAACGGAACAGTTCTCAGTTAACTCACTGCAACATATACATAAACATATACATATATGTAAAATACCTTCCATGTTTCTACAAGACGTCGGCACTTATAGCTCTCCACTTCTTCCGATACTTTGTAGGACTAAACAATGTTTGCTCCTTTACAATCTCTTTTAGTTTCTGTTCCGCCCGCTATTTACATTAATTAGTTAGGTAGGTTTCGCTCTACCTTTCTTGCCTTCAATATGCTCTATGAATTTAAAATTCTACAAGCCCTCTTGATAGTTAACGGAGAAGCATATATTTACACCGAGTACCATATAAATGAAAACCAGTTTTAGCTACTTCATATTATTTTCAGAGGAGATGTGTACCGAAACAAAAAGCATTGTGATAAAAAGCCAAAAAACAAGATGAAGATACTCGTATAAATATGTGAAAGATAAAAAAATCTGTCATAGCTTTATTACCACTTTTATTCCACTTTATTATTGTTACTTTTTATCACAACACATTACTTAAATACACTCATCAACTGATACAGTAAACAGCATAAAATCGAAAATATGCATGTAGCTTTCGATATTTACTTCACAGATATCGCTTTAAGCACTTCGATTACGGAAGCTTTCATTATTAAATGGATCACAAAACTCTTGTCATCCTAACGCCCCCTGAATGTTTAAAATATCTTAACTCCTACTTTTAAACAAAAACTGTTGTTTAGTATAGCGGAGGGTTTAAGATTAGAGATAAGAACTTAACTTGTTTGTCAATGGCTTCCTCGTCTAAGTGGTATAGACATCCATCATGATCCTGGCGAAACGCGCTAATCATAAGACCAAGCAATTCTCACTTCAAGAAAAGCTCTTAGAATTTATTCTTTTCTTGACTAATGGGCAATGACAGAAAAGCTGTGCGTGCAATTTATACAACAATTTAAATTTGCGAAAAAATTGCTTTTGAATCACAGGTTTGTTTTTAAATTTTTACTTTTTGTTCTCGACGGCCATTTTATTTATCTATTCATTTTTTAAAGCGTTTCTTTTAAATCTACCTTAACAATACGTATTTGTTAATTTGCCTCTTCAAGGATTGTTTCTTCGCTTACTATTTTGTACAACTGTTTTTATTTATTTTACATTTCTGTATTTGTTCAATCCTTTCAAGATTGAAGTGTTTTTCAATAAAGCTTATTCTTTGTTCGATGAATTTCCCCATCACCGACCAGTAAATATATTGTATATAACAGTTGTGGCGTATGTGACATTTTGCAGAGTGCATTAGGGAAAATACTTGGGAAACAAAAAACCTTGAAATCTTGGTTGGTAGCTTATTTTATTTATTTATTTATTGCACGAAATATGAAAGCATAGGTACGAAATAGTGAATGCAGATTTTACAAGGATACAAATTTACTAAGTGGATAGGAAGACTATTTGACCAATCTAAGTTTAGAAGACATATCTCTCTCGAAAACCAATATTCAAAATGCTGGTTCATTATCTGGAAACGAATAATATTATATGGCGCCAAGAATCGCTACGTTCTAATTTAAAGTGTATTTAACAAGGTATAAATTATACAGACTCGCACATTATTTTGTTTTCTTTTTGTTTTAGTATAATGTTTCAGTTCATCTGGGGTGAAATGCTGTTCACACAATAATATATAAGGACTGATATATTTATTGTTGTTGTTTTGGTTGTGATTATTCGTCCATTCTACTTACATGAAAATGCCATTAGGAAAGGCATGAATTGTATCTAGAACAATAATTGTTATTCGCAAGAAATTGTTAATGCAAAATCCAGTCGCAAAAGAAATTATTCTTACAATCCAAAATATATTTCGGCTTTAAATAACCCACAAATTAATCGATCAATCAGTCATTTTGTCCACTGTACTTTCCTGTCTTCCTCGAGCATTATTTGGCAGTATTCGCGAGAGATAAGTCCAAACACGCTACCAATTAGATACCTGAAACCACGGATAATGCCGAATCTGATATATACCGTTTTTCCTATTCATTCCTATCCTGCGGCCTCAGCCGAGATTGAACTCACTACACTTCTCCAGTATTCCCTATCCGTCATAGCTCCTAAAAGATCTTCCTTAGGGATCAATGTGTCTCGTTTTATCCTATCTGGAAAGGTTAACTTGCGTGATCGATTGTCAGATTATGGGTGCCTCCAGAGTACAAATGATGACACAAGTTCATCTGTGGCACGTGCACAATGCCCGACGAACTGGACACGTCTTTTGCAAACTAAGGTTGATACTCTCGGCAAGTCTCCATATATCATTTCTAGAGTTGGGCGGTTTCGCCATGAGAGATTAAGCACTCTTCTTAAAAGACGTGTATAACATCCATCTAAACGGCGCTGTTGTTTTGCTGAGAGTCCAAGTTTCAGAGCCATAGAGTAAGATTGGCTCAATAAGTACGCGGAAAAGTTGGATTTTGAATTGACGAGCAAGATTGGATTTCCAGATCTTATCCATTTTGTTACAAGCAGTCCATGCCATGCCTTTTCTAATGTTAAAATCTTTCTCAGAGTTTTTGATGTGTGATCATAGATACTTGTAGTCTTCAACACATTTGAGGATGTTGTCTGAGAGTGTTTTGATCTCATGATTGTTGCGAATGTTAATTGGCATACACTCAGTTTTGGTTTCATTTAGGTGAAGACCTGCACAGTTAGCTGCTGATTCAAAAAGAAGAAAGGAGTGCTTGGGCACTAATGAGGTTGTCAGACAACAGTGCAATGTCATCAGCAAAATCAGCATCGGTGATGTAGAGTGCAGGATGACGTGAGCTTCTTCTAGGCTGATACAGCAGTCCATTTTCTTTGATTGTGTCCACTGATATACGCATGATGTAGTCTATTACAATGATGAAAAGGAAAGGTGCTAGTGTGTCACCTTGGAGAATGCCAGCCAGAATATCGAAAGGTACTGTTTCATCATCTGGGGTCAGGACAGTGGCCTGTGTGTTGGTATACAATACTTTGATTGCTTCAATAATTTCTACTGGTATGCCATAGAGTTCAAGAATTTCAAACAGGCATTTAAATACCAGGTTGGAATCTGGCGCGGGATAGTCTTTCTTAGATGAGGGCGAATGGAGTCTCTCTGAGCCTTGGTTGGCAATCCATTTAGTGATGGTGTCACGATAAAAACACCCTTGATGGCCCTAGCGAAGCATTAAGAATTTAGCTATTGACAAGATTATGAACTACACCGATTTCCTATACAAACATACTTACGAAAAAGTCTAATTTATATTATGGGCTGAGTTAAAGACGAAAAACAATAATTGATAATATCTGATTGTTGGTTGTTTTTGTTTAATGGCATATCCACCTCTATCGGTTATTTAATGCTGAAATCTAAATATTTTGTGCACAATTTTATTTTTTAGATAATTATAGTTTTAATGATACAAATCTTACTTATTAACCCACAACTGGGGGAGAATAGGTGATTTCAGACCTTTCAAAAGGGTATCTGCGTGTAAGTGAATATAACGAAATCTAAGGATAGAGCCCTGGGGGACTCTCGCATTAATGTGAAATTTACTAGAAACACGTCCATTCAACACGACCTTCATTACACGGTTTCTTAGGAACGATTGGATTAAGTAAAATATATGTCCAGTGACACCCTAGCCCTTGAACTTGCGGTAGAGGCCATCATGTCAAATTCTGTTGAACACATTCGAGATATTTAGAATAACAGACCGAAACTCGTTTCTCTTATCTAAAGCATGAGAAACAAATTCCGTAATAGCCATTAACACATCGGCGGTAGCGCTGGAAAAACGAAAGCCATATTGTTTATTCTAAAGAAGGGAGTGTGAAGTGAGATGCTTAACCAATTCGTTGTTGATTAGAGCCTCTAGTACTTTGCCAATGGGGAGATAATTCAAGGGTTCAGAAGGTTCACCAGATTTATTAAAGACAGGAACTACAGAGGAGGATTTCTAACAAGCTGGGAAGTCAAGAATAAGCGTGGCATTTATTGCCGAGTTTGGAGAAAACAGGAACCATTTCAGGAACACATTTTGATAGGAAAATTGCATGGGTGCCATAGAATCCGAAAGTCTTGTGGCGATCTAAGTTAGAAATGATAGCAGAAACCATGGACAGAGTTATGTACATATCAGTTAATAGAAACGCCATTCTTAGGGTAAATCAGACAAAGATACTTCTGATTACGGCGGATAACTGAAGCTGCCTGTCCGGTCCCGCAGATAAGTAGAACTATTTTGTTTTTGCAGTTCTGAGATAAGGTGTTCTTATTATTTGTATGATTGAGTTGACTGGCATCTTTTTTTTTTTTTTTTTTTTTTGCTGTTTGAATGCAACCATTTGAATGCAACCATTTAAATGCAACCATTTGAATGGTTTGTTCTCTGGTTTTCCTCAAGCATATGAGGTATTCAGTAAATAATATTGAAATATATTTTTATTATTTTAAACAATACATATATATAATGATAACAACTAAAGCAAGGAAACGAATGAGTTCAATACTCCAAATAACTCTCAAACTTTGCAAAAAGTAACATTGTGATGTGTTGGGATTACTTTCCTCGTTTTTGGTATTTTTTGCCATAACTTTTCGGTTGTGTACCCTCCGGCCTTACTCAGGTGTCTTATATTCTAGAACGTGATCAGATCTTGTTTTGAGAGAGAGCATGTGTATCATATCTCATGCGTTGTTGTTGTTGGGTGGGGGTGGGTTGCTTTTTGATTTTTTTTTTTTTTTTAGGTTCATGCGTCCTGACATCTGCGCTTTACTGGTAACCTCGCTTGTTTATCGTCTGTTTTTTTTTTCTGGGTAATGTTTCAACAAGCTAATAATGAATATGCTTAGTGTGTTCATTAGGTTATCTGAGTATAGTATGTGAAAAGACTCTTACAAACTTATAATTTTCCAATGCTTTTCCTTGTCTGTTATTTTAATTTCATAAAATTTGATATGTTCCTTCTTTCATCTCAGAAAATTAAAACGTGAATTTACTGTATCTATCTTCTGTATGGATAATACACATGTGGAAGACGGAAGAATGGATTACTTAAACATTGTAATGACAAAAATAAGAGTGAGATATATACTAGTATTTCCCTGTACACTTTCTTAATGAACAGACTAAGAGAGAGAGATATGAACTGAATTAGATAGATATGTTTCTTATCGACCATTTTATAATGTCCTTATGACGTATGTAATGGTGCATTGGCATATACGCAAATTCCTTGATTAATAATATTAATGTGTTTCACTCTTTCATTACTTCGCTATCAGTAACTGCGTCATCAATGGAACCTAAAAGTTTTTTTTATGCAGTTATTTACTTTTAGTTATAGAAAGAATATATATTTATAATACTGTTCCTCTTGTATAGAAAAAAATTATGAAACTCGTTCCAAAAATTAAAACATTTTATTTAGTTTATGCAACAAGGAATGCGAAATAATAAAAAAATAAATATGGTACAAAAATAAGAAATACTCTCTAACACAAAAGCAGACAAACTTATCGCTTTCTTTTGTACGCGCAGATAATGAAATGAAATGTTTCTTTTAAGGTGGGTTTCAAGTTTAAAAACAGGAAATTCAAAAATGCATGTTTCGATTTTTTTTTTTCTTTTTGAAGTGTATATATATATATATATATATATATATATATATATATATATATATATATATATATATATATATATATGGTGTGTATGTATGCGGGGGGCAAACAAATAAATAATCGTCAAATTTATACATGAGGTATAAACATAATAGTGCTCGATGTGGTTATACAGAGCAAAGATATATGTTAATTAGTACATATACGTGTACCTACGTTTTGGTGTACTACTAAAGTTTCGCTCGTCGGGCACAAGATGTATATTGTTAAAAGTGGTTTATGGGAGTATCACTGCTACGTAGCGCAAAAATAAAATTGCACAGAAGTGTGTTAAATGCGATGCTGGTGAGTTACATTTTTTAAAAGTATAAGGAAAAACTGTGATTAAAAATTTTTAATTTAACATTGAAGACGCTGTTTTCGTGTAGTCAGTATAACGTTAAGGATTAAAGGGAGGTAAAAAAAATGAATGAAAATAAAAAAAATAATGACGATAAGAAAAGAAATGAAATCGAAAAAACGTGTAGAAATGAAGATGAGCGTAAGGAAAGTAAATATAATATATGGAAATGTGAAAAAATATGTGAGAAAATAGGAAAATATAAGAAATGTGAGGAGAAAATGCTAGGGTCGTTGTTATAGATTAGTATAATAACATAAACAGATTAGAGTGGGTTATACAACTTATATCCTAATGAGAGTGTAGAGAAGAGGGATTAGAATCAGTCAGGTTTCCAATACTTTAAGATATACCGTCTTTTATGCCTACATGCGATCATTAGCTCGGCCGCTTATTAAATAGGCCTAAGTTAATATATTTGAGGATAAATCTTTTCTCTAATAGACATAAATCACATCGTCCCCCTCCCTTACCGGAAAAAAGATTTGGTTTGTATTACGAATTCCCATTTTACATTAGGTGTGTGGTCATTTGTTTTAATACTCGAGAAGAACTGTGCTGTGGCGTTTGCATATTTTTGTTGTTGAGTGTCATTTTGTGATGGTAAAAACGCTTTTTCCAATTGATAGCGGTGGATCCGAAATAAAATTTGGTCTGGTCATTGTGCGTGATGCTAGCCTTATATATAATTCCTTTATACGTGCATTTACCGCTCATGGGGTAAAGATCACGGTTGCGACAATTGCATGCCTGATCATCAGGGCTACCAATTCTAATAGTGTTATTTAAGTATTTGTTAAGGTTTACATTATTATACAGGACTAAATATTGTTCAAGGTTTTTGGTGCAGCCGTAGCTAACTTTAACGTTGCTCTTGTTGAAGAGTTGTTTTTTTAGGGGGGATGGGGGTAGAAAGGGAATATGTCTGAAATGTTTGTGTACTAACCTGATAAAAGATCTACCTATGTTAGTCCTAAGGTTACTATTGAAGGGTGGGTTAAACCAAATAATTCTGCATTTCTATTCATAGATTTACTATTGTTATTGATAGTAGTGTTGAGAATGTACTTTAGGCCGATGTTGTGTTTTCTTTTATGTAATGCATCTACATATTTGGTTTTGTATGTATGTATCAAAGATGTGTTTATTGCTGAAGTTGGTGGTGAGTCTATATCGTACAGATTTGTGGAGATTGTTGAGTATACACCGTGGATCGTTGGATTCCTTACCAATATATGCATGATTGTAAACTTCCTTATTATAAGGCATGAACACTCCCCGAAATAAGTCGAACGTGGTGTCTGGGAAATCACCTTGGCGCTGATGACAATGGTAATGTTAAGTCCATGATCTTTAAAAAAAAAATGTATTAGCTGTTTTCTAAGCCTTCATTTTTTTTTTTTTTTTGGTTTGGAGTTGCGTAGTGGGATCACACCGTCGTCCCGGTACAGCCCGGTGTTCTCAGTATCGAAAATTATATTTAAGCCTCCATGCCGACTAGTTCACATGTTTCTGTGGGGTATACGGGCCCATCGTTATAGAGAAGTTGGGATTGTCTTTATTGGTCCAAAAAGAACCGTCATGGTATAGAATAGGCTTTTGGGCTTGTAAAATTATTCTGATATCCTCATCCATGATGGTGCAATAGTTCTTAACCAGTTCAATAGCAGAAATTAGTAGGTTTTCAGTGATTGACGTGTAAAAGTTGGTTATGTCGAATTGCATAAAGGTGCACTCATTTTTATATTTGATATTAGTGAACCAACTTATAGCATCTTTGGTATTTCTCTACTGATTGACGCCTGTTGCATTCCTGGTGTAATTACATGCTCGTTCAAGTATGGCTTTGTTGATTCTACCTGTGTTGTTCTTGGAGGGGTTAAGCAAACGGAACTGTGGATTGTTAGGGAAATTACTCCTATGTTCCTTAAAGGTAATAAAAGCTTTCTTGTTTATGGAGTTTGTGCACTCTATCATCGATCTTTAATTTTTATGAATGTTGTCCGTGTCTCGTTGTTGATATCATTTTCCCATTCTTTAGGGGGCCTTCTTGTATACTTTGTAGACTTTCTTACGAATGGCTTTGTGATGATAGTCGACCACATTGTAGAGATAGTGTGATTGCCAGTTTTTATTTTGTCGATGTATCTTGGTAATGTTTATTTTTTCTTTTAAACTCGTGGCTGTTGTGTATGTTAACGTATTTAATTTCATAAATTATGGAGAACAAGTCCTTTTCGAATTAACGCGCGCACACACACACACACACACACACACACACACACACACACACACACACACACACACACATATATATATATATATATATATATATATAACTGATGTAATGGAATAACTTGTCACCCCCGTGAGTGACTACACTATAGGTAGTAACTGCCTATAAGTATCTGTAAGTCAGCGGACTACAGAGACTAGCTGCGACCTGTTCCAACTAGACAGTCGAACTCTCTGCCTTCGGGCAGAGTCTCATTCGGGGAGGTAGACTACCCCTGAACCCGTTTATACGAGTTCAAAATATTTTTGCCTGAGTCTACGGGCTCGGAGAACCCACGTTAAACCGGCCTTGTGCCACATGCAACCCTCGTGGCGGGTAGCTAAATATACTAGCTGGAATCTGTTCCAGCTGTGCTGTCGAATTCTGTGCCTTCGGGCAGAGAGGAACCCGGACGAGGCTCTGCTGAAGGGCAGTCTCGTTCGAGGAGGTTGACCAACCCGATCTCGTTTATGCGGGTTATTTTTTGGCCGAGCCTACAGGCTCGGAAGACCAACGTTAAACTCGGCCTTATGCCACATCTACCCTTGTGGGGGTGGCGGCTAGTAAATATTGACTAGCTGGGATCTGTTCCAGCTGTACTGTCGAACTCTCTGCCTTCGGACAGAGAGGAACCCGAACGAGTCTCTGCCTTTCAGCATAGCCTCGTCCAGGAAGATAGACAGACCCGAACCCTTTTATGCGGGATTTACGGGAATTTTTTCGCTGAGCATTCGGCCTTGTGCCACATCTGACCAAGTGGGGAGGTTAGTAAATATACTTGCTGGAATCTGTTGAGTACGACTCAGACATACGCGAGAATTACCGACCTTCCAATGGTAACACTCACTACTGGACTGACTTGTGCATAACTGTTACCGTTATTCTTATTTTATTGCTTTTACAATAAACATTTACTTATTTTATCCACCTTGTTTTTCAAGTGTATGTTCCTATTAGCATGTAATATAACAATAACAAAGTGGAAAAAGTTTGCTTGTGGCGCATTTGTTTCTACAGGACTTCATCAGACTTAAACTGTTATGTTGGCATTACTAAAGGACCAAACGCGTCACAACTAAACGTTTTACACTTTGTCATACATTTTGCCAATATTGTTCTTGATATATAAAAAATATATATTATTATCTCTCTCTCTCTCTCTCTCATATATATATATATATATATGGTATTTATCAATTCACCCACAGGAATTGAATGTGGCACAAGGCCTTTTTAATGTGGGTATGTCTGAGCCCGTAGGCCCAGCCAAAAATAAAACCCATCTAAACCCGTCCAAGCGGGCTAGTTCCGTCAACCTCCCCGAACGAAACCCTACCCTTCGGCAGAGCCTCGTCCGGGTTCCCCTCTGCAAGCAGAGAGTTCGACAGACACCCGACCCGGCAGCTCACAAAGCGCAGATACTACACTTTGATCCTAGCCACCGGGCCGAGCGGGTATTCTTTTTATATATATATATAAACACACGATGTCATTAGTTCTAAACTAGGTATCTATACTGATGGCACAACTACTTACTCTTGTCTTAGTAATAAGTCCGATAGGTCCGATAAAGTAAAACTGGCAGCTGCTCTCGAAAATGATATCAAATCAGTTGTTAACTAGAGTAAGAAATGACTTGTGAATTTTAACACCTCCAAAATCAAAATGCTATCTTTTAATCATCATAGAGAACCATTTTTACTCTCCATCAATATGGTTGATGCTAACCTCTTGGAGAGCAACTTAATCTCATGTTTTCTAATGACATAAATGGAGCGATTATATTGAATCAATGATTAGGTCTGCTGCTAATAAAGTTGGTTCGCTATGTCGGGCCAAACACTTTATCTCTTCAGAATCCACATTGCACATTTATAAATCTACCATTCATCTGTGCATTAAATATTGCTGTGATATTTGGTCTGTTACTCCGACTATATTTCTCAAGTTTCTCGATAAAATCCAAAGGGCTGTAATGTTATCGGTCCTGGCCTAGCAACTCAATTTCAGTCACTTTCCCAGCGCTGTGACATGACTTCCCTTTTCTTTTCTATAATTTAAGGGAATTGTTTTGATGGGCTCTCCTCCTTGGCGCCTTGATCACGTGAAAATAAACGTACAACTAGATTGGCAACTAGGTCTCATCGTTTTACTGCTGAATTAGCTTAGATGTAACTGTAAGCTCTAGTCTAATAGTTTCTTTTCTCGCACTTCTCGCGCGTGGAACTCTTTTCCGATTTCTTGTTTCCTTTCCACCTACAATCTTCAAAAATTTAAATGCAACGTTAATCACCGTCTTCTGTCTTTCTGAATCTTGTTTTTTTATGTCCTTTCTTCTCACTAACGTCTTCTCATTCCCCTCCATTCCAAGTAACCCCTTACATCTTAATGGCATTATCACCTTAATTGATGTGAAATAATTAATATATATATATATATATATATATATATATATATATATATATATATATATATAACTAGTGGTCATTCGACGTAAGATTGCCTAACAATTAATTTTAAAACTGAATCGGC